>JAQPZY010001084.1:982500-1209125 GCA_029931535.1 Margaritifera margaritifera
ATTCAAACACTGAGCAAAATGTTCACGTCGTTTATCATGTTGTCAAAAAAGAATGTTTTAGGACTATTTCAATCCATTGGAGAATCGATAAAGGTCATTAGTTTTGATAACTTGAAGCAATAATAACTCTTGTCCACACTGAGTCTATGTAATCCTGCCACACAGGGTGGGATCCAAATGACGAGTCATGTGTCCATGTTACGTGATGCGTGAAAGGGCTAAAAGAAACTCAAGCATCAGCTGTGTCGTCAAGATGGTATAGTGTCATTGGTTAAACCTATACATATAAACATTAAATGCATATAGCTTTAATGTGAACGAAGATCAATGTTGCAAAAAATGGCCATAAAAAACATTGTAGTAGGATCTGCGGCTCGACGAACCTGGCGGATGCCTATAGCAGCCGCGTCGTCCGTCTGTCAACATTTTGGTGTCTGCAAAATGGTTGTAATAATGGGATTGTATGCAGATTTGACATGCAGTTTTTTACTGATGAAACACTGAATGCATTTGATTTCAAGCGTTTAACAATATAATTTACAGGAGTTATGGTCCCTGATTGCCAGTCCTCCACACTTAGTAAAGTTATTTTGCGGAATCTCGAAGTAGGAGAATTGTAATAACTCCCGTAAATGTAAATTGTAAATTAGTGAGACCTAATTCGGATTTCAACCAACATAACTTTATTTTAGCATCCAGCTTGAAATTGACGCGACCTTGAAAGAATTTGATTTTTAGTGTTCCATAATTATCATTTACATGACTTAAGGCCCATGCTTTATATTGATGGTACCATGAATGAGTTCGATTTCCAGCATTCCACATTATTTACATGAGTCATAGCCCCTGATTGCCCATTTTCATAACTTTTGGTTTATAAACATGATTTTACTTAACAAGGATCGTTATAGTTCAACTAGATTTGAGGAGCTGCTTTTTTACCGATGAGATCTGAAAAGATTTCTTTTTTCAGCGTTCCACGCCACTAATTTACAAACGTTATGGTCCTTAATTGTTTGCCTTTCTAAAGGTTTCTCCTGCAGCATAATTTTATCTATAATTGTCAGATTTCAACCGGTTTTGATTTGCAGCTTTATACTGTTGAGATCTCAGATGAGCTTACTTTTCAGATGTCTCCTTCCCGTGAAATTAATTGTTAGGTTACAATACCATTAGTTAGCAGAGTGATCACCTATTGTTTCAAACTTACTCTTTTGCAACAGGATCGTCCAACATTTTAAGCAAATTTTGTAAGCAACTTTAAACTATTGAACTCTTGCACGAGTAAGATAGTCAACATTTTACGTCATCATTTTTGTAGCATTATGATCCATTATTATTGGATACCGCCCCATTTATTTGAACAAAAAAACTCCTCTGGCTAAGACCCTGCTGAAACAATCCTAGCAAGCGGGGCCCTTTGTGATGCATCTATTGCTTATAGCCTATATTCACTTTATTCTAAAAAAAGGAAAAAAAGTTGTCATGTTCATATTTGCAGTACTGGTTGATGAGTACAGAGAACGAAATTCGGCGTGATTCGGGATGTTGGGATTATGTAGCAGGATCAGCGGAAATAAAGCTTTACGGGTGTCACGGACAACATGGCAACCAAGAGTGGATATACAGAGATGTAAGTATTTGAAAATGACACTCGAAGTTATGCTGAGTTTAAACACTTGAATCATTGTTTTGTCATCGCTTTAAACATATGATCAAGGTCATATTTGAAGAAAGTGACGTCGACATATTTGAAAGATCAAAAGATTGTAAATCGGTATATATATATATATATATATATATATATATATATATATATATATATATATATATATATATATATATATATATATATATGGCCCCGTGCAACATTCTATGGTCTCATTAACTCCAGTAGCTAATGAGTTCCACTTATACATTTTTAATAGAGCAGTGGAGAACGTCAGTTTATATTTACCTTCAAAAATGACTACTTATTTGTAATCAGAATGTACGAAAATATCCATACATTTAATTAGGGCAAACTTTCAACCTCGAAAATTTATTTTTCAAGTTCACTAAAATCTTATTGTGTTTTTTTTTTGGAGTGCAAAATAGATCATTCTGTCCACTATTTCACTCAGACCAATTCAAATTTCAGAAAACAAATATTTGTTTCAGGATGACACTATATACCACCCCAATTCCAGAAGATGTATCGAATTAAGCTGGGATGGCAAAAACATTACAATGAACGCATGCACCAGTCATGAGCGACAGAAATGGCTATGGAAAAGAGACTCGGCAAAGGGACCTAAGCGACATGAATAAACTGTAATGTTAAAAATATAAAATGTATATCCCATAGCACAGCGTTGGTCTGATTAGCATCGGAAAGCTCTGAGTCACCAATTAATTAAGCCATCCTACATTATGATTATGGAATTCATATTTTAAAAATAAAATCTTAAAGATTTTGAAATTGTGATTTCTGGATATATATATATATATATATATATATATATATATATATATATATATATATATATATATATATATATATATATATATGACAGACAATAACCTTTGCAATACACTGGATCTCTGCAGATACACACTGCTATGAGTGAGTATTTCTTTTAAATAATACAGATGATAACAGCTCCAGTGCAAACAATTTCGAAGTTCTCTTGTTCGAGTTTATTAACTACGGCAAAGTTTGTGAAAAAACTAAGGGAAATGTGGAAACACATTGGCTCCAGCAAGATCCCAACTCCAACATTGTGTAGTGTACGTTTCTTCAAAGTAAGAGAATCTAACATAAGCAAATTAAAAAAATGGCGACATTAATGCTTAGTCACTCTCTCTCTCTCTCTCTCTCTCTCTATATATATATATATATATATATATATATATATATATATATGTGTGTGTGTGTGTGTGTGTGTGTGTGTGTGTGTGTGTGTGTGTGTGTGTAGAAAATAGCAAACAAAAGTGCAAAACTGGTGTGAAACCAGCCAAACACTTTCGGAATCAGACTCCCGGCTGTACTTTTTCCATAGCATACTCTGGAAAAGGATGGAATACCTGGAAATACATGAAAAACCCTGGAAAACAGTGGGAAAAAAACTAAATATTGTGCAGAAAGTATCCTGGAAACCCTGGACATTGTCCATGGAAAAGGCTGGACATGCATGGAAAAGTATGGACAGTTTGGACTTATAATTTTTTGATATATTTCAGCATGGAAAACCCTGGAGAAAACTTAGTCAATTTTCAAGATTGGCACTCAGAATTATTTTTCATTTCTTCTGCTAAGAGTTTGTTCTATCCTTTCACTATCAAGGTCCAAGTACCTAAGGAAAGAGCAACCATGACTAAATTGCACATTTTTTTAATGAATGTTCCTCTTTAACTTACAAACCACAAGTGTTACAATAACATATAATTATTTACATGTACATACATGTGTAATTAAATGGTAATGATGAATTCAACTGCATTATACACAAATGTACGTGTAACACAAAATATACTTGTATGGAAAGATATCCTGAAACCGTAGCTAAAATCCTGACAAGAAAATGTATGTTGTATTTACAACCATAAATATGTACATTATCATTTTCTGACTAACAGTTTACTGGAAAATACAGCCTGCCTCAAGTCCATTATGATGTACTGCAAAATACAATCTAAGTTCAACAAAGGTGCTACTATGATTGTTTTCTCCAAAATTTATAACTTCCAACCAGATTTGTAAATTTCAATAAGTTGTATTAACAACAACAACAAAACACACACACACACAAGAATTTCACCATGTTTTATTTTAAATATTTTAAGATTTTAAAAAGGAAAAACATCGAAATAAAACTTACAACTTTGGATTTTGGATATTATATATCAAAGCTAGAATAAAGCAACTTTGTGTGTGTGTGTGCGGCTCGCTCGCGCGTGTGTGTAAATTGCAAAATGGGGACATGAGTGAGCATACACAATCACACATTGCACACACGATGTAAACAAGGATTTTTTCAGCATCCAACAATAAATTATTTTCTATCATTTCATTTAAAACAATATTATTTGGCATTCAACTGTGTATATTATAATGAAATCATAGAAAATAATTTATTGTTGGACACTGAAAAATTACCTGACATCGAAAAGATGTTTCAGCGGCAAAAATCCGGAGCCTGAAAGATTTCCGCTGCAAACGCCATCTAATTTGGACTTGACCACACTTCCGCGGTGGGTATAAAGTGCAAAAAGGACTCCTTTTCGCTAAAAGGACCGGTCCTTTTCGCGAAAAGGACTTACGTCTACGGAAAGGACTGAGGATGTTTTTACTAACAGTTTCAGACAATATTTCTATTTCACTAATGAAATTATTTTGTGTAGTAACTCATTTTACATAGCATTTAATATATATTTTGTACTATAAAGTGTTAAAAATGGGTCCTTTTCGCGAAAAGACCCAGTAGTGGTGTATATACAGATTTTGGCACTTTTTTCATTTTTTCATTTTTCAATATAAAAAGTTACGTCATTTTGGGACATCGCTCTTGCTCTGACCCTCAACGCCTTACTTTTTATATTGAAAAAATCAAAAAAGTGTTATGAGATTAAAACGGAAGATATTTACCAAGATTTGTATAAAGATCGTGAGCTATTTGACTTAAGTGATTATCCTGACAATTCGGGACTTAAATGTAATGATATATAAAAAAGTAATAGGCAAGTTTAAGGACGAAACTAATTTTATTCCAATAAAAGAATTTATCGGGCTATGAAGTAAAATGTACTTGATTAAAACGAACGATGAAAGAATAAAGAAGCGAGCTAAAAGGAATAAAGAAAAGAATTGTGAATAATGTTACTGGATTAAATAATTATCGTGAGGCGTTAAAAGAACAAAGACAACATTCTGAGATGACTGTGATAAGAAGCAACAAGCACAAGTTAGAAACTCAGGTGGTAAACAAAATTGGATTGTCGGTGCTTGGTGGTAAAAGATTCTGGACAGTTGGACCTGATACGTTCCATTTGGTCATTGTCAAATTACTGGAGAAAATTGCCAGGAATCAGAAGAAATGAACAAGTTCCTTAGAGAAATGGGACTAATAGATTAAAAGTGCTAATAACACAAAATTTTGTCAAAACAATAAAAATAAAAAGTATTATTAATAATTACCTGTGGAAGTGAGTTAAGTAGTGGTATATATACAGCATTTTGGCACTTTTTTGTTGATTTTTTTCGTTTTTTCAATATGAAAAGAAGGCGTTGAGGGCCAGAGCAAGAGCGATATTGAAAAAATGAAAAATTAAAAGAGTGCCAAAATCTGTATATATACTACTAATGACTCAGAATGTTTTTACTAACAGTTTCAGTCAGTATTTCTATTTCAGTGATAGGTGACGAACACAGGTTCGTAAAATGGCCCTATACAATTTTTTTAAATTAAGGTTCTGGTCTGACTGTTTCCACTAATAGTGATTAATGATTGAAAATAAGCGCAAAGTTGTGGATTGGTCTGTGCTTTTAATTCACATTCGGCGCATACGGCTAGGGCCGGCCTCATGGAGGAAAACCATTCTTATATCAACACAAACTCTATACATGTAGTTTTCGTTTAGCATTAAGTCTGTGCGTTTACGCTTCTTCTGGTTTGGCTTTCTTCCTGCTGAAGCAGATATGTGTACCACTTGCCTTCCGTCTTTAGAAACTACAATGTTTGTATTGGTTTTACCACCGTTATTGAGAAATTTTCTTACTCTCCCGTCTTTCTGTTCCTGCGACATGTTTGTCCATTGATCTATATCAATCCAGTAATGTTGAAATGTTGAGTTCAACTAAAAATTTCCCATATCTCGAAGAGCACGATAGCTCTCAATTTGTTCACCAGCAACAATATCATACAGTGTTTTGATAAATTTACAATTCCTTCATCACCAAACAGTGCAGATATAATTTCTTGTCTATCCTTCAATGGATATCCAACCTGATTCTCTATGTATTTGTTAGCATTTTGTGTCAAGTGACGGGTGCACAGAACATGTGTACATCCGACATCGCGCTTTTGAAAGATAATTCCTCGTCACATCCTATGGTAAGATCAGAGAGTTTTTTGTCAGTTAAATTGTCAGAAATATCACGCATAAAAGATGAATATGTTCGAGAATATAATATAAATTTACCCGTGGCGTTTACTGATTTCTCATGCAAATCGTGCTTTCTTCGCATTATATTTACTCCGAAAAATGTTGTGTAAAGAGTCGTGTACACTTTCAATAATAATATGCATACAATTAAATAATACATTATAAATTCAACTAGTAAAAATAACTTACGGTGCTCAATGTTTTAGTATACAAGGTTTATTTAGTATAAAGATAAATTCTACATAAATCTACTTTTAAAAAAAACATTAGCATACTAAGACCAATATATATAGACGGAAAAAAAAATTAACCACATGGCCACTGTTTTCACGATTGTTTTTCGGTGTTATTAATTTTATTATTTCTCAATACAATAAAGTAAACTATTTAAACTGAGCACAACGGTGAATGAGATAAACAGTTTTACATCATTTCATTTCATTATATATAACAACGCCATTATCTCGCGTAAAATCGGGGTTTGTTTCATTAAATGCAGATTTTAATTGCTGAACGTACCTGGGAAATAATGAGAAATATATTTTAAACAAATATAAATATCACTTTTAAATCCAAGTTGAAACTTAATAATATTTCACATGGTCCGAATCAGAGTAGCATTTGGGTCCAATCTCAGCCTGGTCCGAATCAGCCATGGTCCGAATCAGCCTGTTCCCCCATTTTTAACACTTTATAGTAAAAATATATATTAAATGCTCTGTCAAATGAGTAACTACACAAAATAATTTCATTTGTAAAATAGAAATATTGATTGAAACTGTTAGTAAAATCATCCTCGGTCCTTTTCGCAGACGATAAGTCCTTTTCGCGAAAAGGACCCATGTTTCACACTTTATAGTAAAAATTATATACTAAATGCTATTTAAAATGAATTACTGCACAAAATAATTTCATTTGTGAAATAGAAATATTGATTAAAACTGTTAGTTAAAACATCCTCAGTCCTTTTCGTAGGCGGTAAGTCCTTTTCGCGAAAAGGATCGGCCCTTTTCGCACTTTATACCCACCCACACTTCCGAATTTAAACCACTGGCGGTGTGCATCGATAGAATTATGTTTTGCCGACTTTTTCGCCTATGGCGTTTTTGTTTTGTTCACTCTTTGTGCTTTCCAGCATCATGCGGTATACAAAAATTTCCTAGTGTTCACATACTTACAACTAAATCTGGGACAGCCTTCATTTATTAGCTGAAGTACAATTGCCATTGGATTTTGAAAAACTGTCGCCCGTGACTACAACCTGTTTTGAAATTCACTTGTTGAAGCTAGTCCTACAATGTAAGACGTCTACCCTTATATTTATGTTGTTTGAGCCGACGTCTTACTCCTTAAATAAACGGCGTTGTGTAGCGTGATCACGGTCGACTGACGGGAACTAGAGGCCAAATTTTCAGGAATATCTCACACACTTGGCAGGGGTTAATAGAAACACCGAAATACACACGTATTTACATGTTCTCGGTGTATATATCGGTGTACACACAGGAATTATGATTTGTGTTTGTTTGAATAATGATATAAAGCAAATTAAAATATGATTTATGTGATTTTGATACGAATTATTTACTTGGGTTTTTTTGTTGTTTTTTTTTCCTATTTATTGCACAATTCGTGTAATGACGTTACTCGGTCGTTCTTGATTCGACAGATCTGATAAAGAGCTAATCGTAGTAATACATACACAGAATGAAAGTGAAAAGTATCACAATGGTATTCGCTGACATTATATTATATATTTACTTTAACTTTTAATGATATAGTTTTTAACAAATAAATAGCATTTAATTTAATTTTGTTTAAAAGGTTTTCAAATATTTGGCAATAGTGAAACATGTACTTATATACTGCTTTTGATGTTATGACAGTTGATTGTAAGGGTGTTAAGAAAATCTTCTTTTTGGAAATATGTGAATGGGGAATATTCATAAAGGATTCGGAATTGACATTGAATTCATTTAATGCCCAAAGACACAAAAATAAGTAAACTGGTTTCGAGGCTGAATGTTGGATTCATTAAACCAAATGTTTAATTCCCAAAAGACTATGATGCAAACAAGGTGCATTTTAATGAGCAAGGACAAAACAAGTTTTTTTTGTTTGTTTGAGGAAGGTGTTGACTTCTTTGCGAAAATAATAAGTGCTTGTATGAAACATAATAAGTCGACAGTCTGTCGTTAACCATTTGTGTTTAATTGATTTATTCCAAAAAATCCAACCCAAAACAATCATGTGCCCGATTCACATTTATATACACCACAGCCTGTTTATGACGAAATCTCTAGGGATGTATATTTCTGTGTTCATATTTGGATCTTTTAGCAGTATTTATCACAGCTCGTACGTTAATCTTTAGTTTCGTTTGTATTTGTTTGAATAATAATAAAAAGCAAAATAAACTTTCATTTAAATTTATACAAATTATTTACTCTTTACTTGATTGGACAGGTATGATAAACATTGAATTGAAATACATACACAGAATGAAAGTGAAAAGTATCAAAGTACATGTGCTAAAAGTATATAAGATATCAAAGTACCAAAAGTATATAAGATATCAAAGTTACAAAAGTATATAAGATATCAAAGTACCAAGAGTATAGAAGATATCAAAGTACCAAAAGTATATAAGATATCAAAGTACCAAAAGTATATAAGATATCAAAGTACCAAAAGTATATAAGATAGTATATGCAAGAGTGAGATTAAGAGTGCGATTGTAACAAGCCAGGACATATGATGACAGTCAAAGACAACTCGGGATAGCATTTTTTTTTTAAAAAAAAACATGTATTATGCATTCTTTGGCAGAATTTAAGATTTACATTTAATTACAAACATAAGGTATCAGATTTCGTTCCGCGTTACAACGAATGAATAATTTGAGCACGCAGATGAATTAAATAATCCAAGATTTAAGTTTCTGTTTCTCTTTAAAATCGAACTTCAAGTCATGTTACACAAGGTATAATAAATCGAACCGAAAACAATAAAATATAGCACATTATGACAAAATCTCTGGTTCATTTTTGGATTTTTTAGCAGTATTTGTCACAGTTCGTACATTAATTTCTCGTTTCCTTTGTCCAGGTTTTTGTCTGTTAGTCCTTGGTGCAACAACAGTTGTCTGACCATCGGTAGAAATCATGTATTTTGTGTTTTTGTCAATGTGGCGTCTAAAGCGTTTGAACAAGTTTGTACATTGTTGCTCTGTCATTTTTATCCAGTCTGTTTTTGTCGACTGAAATTGTTTATGACTGTCAGCAAGCCAGAATTCTCCAGTGCATACAAGAGCACTCCCGAGATTTGAGAATTGTCCGGTTACTAATTCATATGCCAGTTGTACAAATTTTGTGAGCGTTTTTGTCTTCCAGTCAACTCTGTTTAAGAACGTGGTTCATAGACTCACAATTAATATTTTTCCTTATGCGGTTTATCTGATAGATTATTAATGGATTGACTTTTAGTTTGATATTTGTCTTAATTTTTTTTCTGATAGTAATTAAGACATTTTTCTGAAGTTCCAGCACAATGATTTTCGAAAGCTTCACATTTATTGTCAAAGCAAATACTGTCATTAGCATCAACTAGTCCATCTTCCCCAAAAATTTCTTTCAAGATATTGTTGCGGTCAGTCACGGTAACTGCATCGTCTGTCAATATATGCCTAACGTTCTCTTGCAAATGGCATGTGCACAGGTAGAGAGAAAAGCACTTAAGCACCAATATCATAGACTTGTATATGGAATATAGTTTCTCAGTGTAAAATACAGAATGTCCATAAAAGAAACCATTCAGTTAGACTATAAATAGGTAAAAAATGGCAGCAGAGATGATTAGTGAGTTCAGTCACCTAACCAAAGGGTCTATAGTCGGACTAGATTGTGATCAAACTCACTCTAGATTGACCTGAGTGATATCATCAAGAAACTGGTCTGATCATGGAGACTTCTTTGCTTCCTTATGATCCCAATAAGGCTACTGGGAGAAAAGGATGTATCTTGCAAATTGGAAGACTAAAATTAAAACCAAATATTATTAAACATAGAGGAAATTTAGAAGTAAAACATACTTTGTACTGAATTTGTTCTGAGGATCACCTATTTTCAGTAATATAGGCTCATTGGAAGATGCAATATTATGGTATAGAAGTTTTTTTTTTAAAATAACATTCCAACACGCTACCTACCGTATATACCGCATATAAGCCGATACCAACTGCAAAGACCCAGATCTGTCGTCGCATAATGCGCCAGCAGACTATGCAGTTTGTAAGGACTAATCAGTAGAACAAACATCAGAGTTTTCCGCTGGACTTGTCTTTTTAAAGAATACTTCCCATTTTAAAAAAATTCATAGTCAGATTCCAGTTGTCAGACAGCAAATAGTACCATATTGGGGATGCACCAGCAGATGTATCCCATACACCACAGTCATCTGAAAAAGAACTTTTGCCATTATTCAACCTCTTTTCAAGGTTTTTCGCATTATTCACAATGAAGAATACGATTTCTTTCAAACCACATGGAATGCATTGTACGCTTGAGTCTGATTTTAACAACAATTCCACAGCTTTTCCCGTGTCAAGAAAATTACCCTGGTCTAGGTGTGTGCAGTCAATTCGAACATGAATTAAGATACTTAAAACAATATGAATTAAACCGACTTATACCGTCCTTTCTGGAGATTAACTCTGTTCCGAACTATCAGTCGTTTATCATACCACCTCCATTCTGGAACGATCATATGTTTATGATACCTGTCCAATATAGTACAACTGAATGACGAGTGCTATAACTAGGAAAAAAGTAAATAATTCGTATCAAAATCGCTCCAATCATATTTTATTTTGCTTTATATTACTATTCAAGCAAAAACAAATCATAATTCCTGTGTGTACACCGATATATACACCGAGAACATGTAAATACATGTGTATTTCTGTGCGTATTTCTGTGTATTTCGGTTTTTCTGTGTATTTTGGTGTTTCTAGTAACTGACTTGGCAGCCCATATTGAAACTTTTCCACAAATTAAAATCTAATTGCTTTAGTCGGACTATACTTACTCTGACACAAGCAAGTGGACTCGTTTTAAAGTTCCGTTGTCATACATTGCAGTTGGTTGAAATGCGATGGTAGCCAAGAAATACCGAAGTTGGTTAAGTTGTAGTACATTTCTTTAATGAAATGAAGAAAACTATGCTAATGTTAACAAAAGTGATTATATAGCTTCGTTTCATTTAAGAAACATATCTCTTCTGTAACTTTATTAAAACTGGCAATGTCTTCTACTGACCTACAGGATCCAGTGCACTGGCAGTGTCATTTACTGACCTACTGGATCCAGTGCACAACCTGTTAAGCTACCAATGACAAGAAAGTTTTTTGTTTTTTGCTTGTACAAAAATTACTCAACAGCTCAGTTGATATAAGGAGTTGGTTGGGGATTTTGGGTCATGTTTCTTCTGAAGTTATCATAAATGAAAGTTGCATCACTGTTAAAATCTAATATTTATTAGCTGAAGGAGCCCACAGGACAGCTTCAATCTTGTCAGGGTCTGGCCAGAGGAAAATTATTTTCTAGGGAAATCTCTTTCGTTTTCATGAAAAATTTTCAGGGTTTTCTAGGTAAACATTCCAGGGTTGTCCAGGGCAATATTCCAGGGTTTTCCAGGCCAATATTCCCAGTTTTGCATGATATTCCATTGTTTTCCAGCCTACCCTGGAAAAAGCCTGGAATATTAGTCCAAATAATGCATTGTTTTTTCCATGTTATAATTTTCCATGGTTTTCTTTGCTAGAATTTCCAGGTTTTTTTTGGGAAATGCCCTGAAAAATCTACAACCGGGCGTACCAATTCCTTTTCATGGGCACATAGCTACCAAAGACAATTACGCAAATGAAAAAATAATAAAATACAAAAAGTAATTACTTTACAGAATGTGGATGGTGTTTGTCTTTAGATATTTGCATGAACAATACAATCAGAGCAAAGGAATCTAATTGATTACATAAGCAAGTAGGTCAGCAGTGAAACATTTGCACCATTTATAGGGTTGTCTACAAATGCCCAATCAATATTACATCACAGATATAGTATTTTGTTATTTACATATATAATTACTAAATGTCCTTGAAAATGACACATGCCAATTTTCCCTTTCCAGATTTGCTGTAGCTTGAGTTTTAGTAATATCTTTCCATGTTTCACTAGTTTTCTCTCAAACTATTTATTTATAAAAGAAAAAAAATTTCTTTCATAAAACTACATTGTAGAATTTGACCCAACAACAGTATTTTATTGCACTCAACTGCTTTTAAAACCTAATTTTGAATGACAACAAGCAGACTTGCTACCTTAAAAATGCCTAACACTAAATTCACTGGTATTTCCAGTCAAGTCCAATGGCAATGTTATATTTCATCAGGTCCAGACTCCTCAAACAAGTCTTGAAGGATAATAATAAAAGTTGGTTGTTGTTGCTATGTTTTAATTATGCATTTTTAATTATTGCCTTGGCAACAAATATTTTCTTTTAAAGATCTGATATTTGCTGCTAAAACACCACAGAATATACTCGAAAAGCATATGGAATGATGGGCTGTTTTAATGTCTAGACAACAGTACAGACCCCAAGTACAGACCTTAATTCTTCAATTATAGGGTTTCACTAAGTCCAGGCAATAAACCTTCTTTGAGCTTGTGTTTTGTGGCTATAGAGTATTTAAAGAACAGAAAAAACACAATGATCAAACAATTATACGGCCCAATTATGGGCACCTTGTATCCAATGTCCATTATGTCAAGTTAAAAGTCGTTTGAGCTGGCCATTTTTGGGCTCATATATATGATGTTTAGTAGGCAAGCTGCTTATTATAGATGCTTTCTCTCTGCTTCCAGACAAATATTTAATTTCTTCCACTTCCTGATTGTAGAGCTGCAGTAGCCCCTTGAACACCAGATATATGTACCAACACACAACCAGTTACCTAATGTTTTGTATAAAACCAGCGATAGTGCCATAGTTATAATTGATGCAACCAAACAAAAATTACTAATGTTTTGGGGTTTTCTGGAGTGAATGCAGATATTTAAGAGCACAAGAGACCATAAAGATCTAAAAGCCAACATAAAATTTGTCAAACAATATTGCACTTTATTTTATCACTATGAACCATTTGATTAAAATATTTAGACATTGATCTAAATGAAGCTGATTTGGAGCTGCTTGCTTCTGAAAACCAAATTAGAAACAATTTCCAACATAGGAAATTTAGCTTCGTCCAGAAAGTATATTAAAATTTGCATTTATGTTTGATGCTCACTCAACCATACTAAATACGGTGTAGTTGAACAATTTCCCTTTTATAAATTATACCTAAATTATTATATTTTTGGCCATAATGGTTAATACTAGGCATTTTTAGAGTAAGAAAATACTTTTCCTAGAACATTTATCTGATGAATATATTTATTACAGTATTGATTGTAATATCAGCAATTAAAAGGAATATAATTAAAAATAAAATTTGATGACATCCAAGTAAAACATACAAATAGAGTATCAAGAGCATTTTGAAAATAAAGATACTGACAGAAACAAGAAAGGTTATGATAAAAATCACAGATTGCCTGTGCTTAACACTAACAGTGCACAGTGTAAAATATTGGGCAGACTAAACTTACTCTAACACTACTTGACCTTGATGAAGTTTAGCACCATCGTACACACATGGTTAGCAGTGTATATTTAAAGTTAGTTTTCGTGCATATTTGTACCTATTTACCATTATTATGGATATGAAAAGGTCAATAAGTGTTCTTATTTAGAACAGATTTTCTTCCAATGATTTCCATTATAAATGAAAGACAGAATAATCATTACCCACTGTTTGGTAACTGGTTCTGTGGATAGCCAAAAAAAATACAGTACCATTGTCTCACCTGTCTCATATAAAATATTCTAGGTTGAATAATTCCCAAAGCAGCACATACAGAAAACTCTGTTATTGATGTAAATGAACAAAACAAACATTCTGGTTTGGTAACTTGAATCATAAGGCTAGTTCAGTTGGTAGAGTGTTGCACTCGTAGCCCAAGGATTGCAGGTTCAATACCAACTCGGGTCAGCTGCCTCAGTATGTCCCAGAGTCCTTTTGTCCCACCTAATCTACTAATTTTCAACTAATCTACTGTTTAGAAATGCACAGAATTGTAACATACAAATAAGAGTCCCTAGAAGGGACTGATGCTCTCCGGGCCAAATAGAATTTCCAGGAATCCAACATGAGACCATTTCTTTGCAACTGCTGAGTGTTGAAAAAATCTCTGATATTCTTGAATGATAACAAGATTTTCAAGATGGTCACAATGGTGGCCATATTGGATTTAAGATTGGCCCATTCTCAGTTAGGACCAACTAGACTTCATAAGAAGTCTTTTGATGAAAACCCCATGTTGATATGAGCATCCATCTAGGGAGAGTAGTGATAACAAGATTTTGGAGGTCAATTTGGCACCATGTTCAATTAGGACTAACTAGATCTTGGGATGAGTGTGTGTGTGTGTGTAAAGTTTCATGGCAGTACTCCCAAGTAGTTTAGGAGGAGCAGCAATAAAACATTTCTGCTAATGGACAGATGGACAACTGGTGATCCCATAAGCTCTTCTGGTCTATGACCATTATAGCTAATTACTATAATTACCTAAAGTCTTTCTTATGTAACAAAAATTCATCCAACTAGAAAACAAATAAATATGTGCTAAACTTTCAGTTTATTTCAAGCAAATCAGTTGCAAACATTGAAATAAAATGTATTTATACAACAAAAATTAAATCACAGTTTGCTTAACAAGGAAAGACATTTCATAGATCAACAAATATTACAGGTGATAGCAACAAAAACAAAAATCTCATACAAGCAAAGTAACATAAATAGAGAATCTTCCAAGAGTTATCATTTCAAACAGAGAATCTTGCATGAGTTCTCATTTCAAGCAGAGAATCTTCCATGAATTCTCATTGCAAATAGTGAATCTTCCATGAAATCTCATTTCAAATTGTGAATGTTCCATAAGTTCTTATTTCAGATAGGATTGATTTATGACATGAGTAGAATAAATTCTTTCTTTTGCGAGCGAAAGATTTTAAAAAATTTGACAGACTTCTTAAAATTTCATCTGTACTGATCTCAAATGTGAGATTCTATTTATCACATGACAAAAAATTTTGATTTTATGAAACTATGGAATAGTTTAGTGAAATGACTTATAAATACATTCAGATGCTTTGATCATTTTAGTTTTGCCTTGCATGACATTATTTTGTCATTTATGTCCAGAAGTGTCATTCACAAATTTCTAATATGCAAATTTAAAGTTATGGTATGGCAATATTAACCTGAATAATACAGTAGTCATGTAAGAAATTGTTACTTGTCCTCTTCAACCCAAATAATACAGTAGTCATGTGAGAAATTGTTACTTGTCCTCTGCAATCCAAATAATACAGTAGTCATGTGAAAAATTGTTACTTGTCTTCTTCAACCCAAATAATACAGTAGTCATGTGAGAAATTGTTACTTGTCCTCTTCAACCCAAAAATATAATATGGATTTCAGTCTTCAGATTTTATTTTTTATTTTATTTTTTGTGCTTTAGCAAAAAAGTAGAAAGATATAGAGGGGTCCCCCTGATTCCAAGGTCCATCTGTCTCCAATGTGCACATTTCTGTTGTTTCAGAGTGCCTCTTTTCCATTCTTCAAATGCACAATAAGCATCTTTATAAACACTAAAACGCCATTTTCCATATGACTTGCTAGTTAAAATGATTGTTTTAATTGTCTTTCAAACCTGAATCAGTTGCATAAAACTGAATGCAAACCACATTCTAATAAGATTAACCCAAGCGGCAAATATATGTTCTCACCCAAGCTTAGCCATAACATCAAAGGCATTACCACAAGCAGTCCAGCTTAGAAACATCTGTCTCAATAAAGTTCACTAACCCCAAAGATAACTTTGCTTATTCTTTCAGCCACATCATATAATAAGTATCAAAGTCTAAATATTTTGAGCATAATCCAAATTTTTCATAAAAGCTACAAATGCAACTTTAAACCTTACCCATCATAATGGTTGTTTGATGGATTTATGCCTGTAATACAACTATGCCGAGTGAAAAACATCAACATCACCAGTTGTAAAATCATAGAAGTTTCAAAGCACAACCATTCCATAATGTCCTTTCAACAAAAAAAACCTCTTCATTAAATTTGTTTGAGATAACAATATTTACAGGTGTCCACTGGCTTTGAACCTTTAGCTATCATTTTAAGCCAAGAAGAGATAATGAATAAAATATATACACTATTCCAATTAAGATGGTTCCAAATTTTCAAGTAACAATATGCCTGACTTTGGGAAACATGAAAGTGAGTATGAATACTCAGGCACATCCGATACATGTAACATGTAAAATGTAACAAGTACATGGTGGGAGTGATGTTCACAGTGCACATTACTTAAAGGGTGTTACAAATCTTTGAACAGGAACAACCTATCATTGTGTCAGGGCCGTCGCAATTTTTTCGTTGGACGAAATGGTGCCCTGTGTGAGCGTCGCCTTTTTGGGTGCTCCCCTCCCTTCAGAAAAAATAACGCACACTCAGCGAAACGGCACCCCCCAGACTTGACGCCCCGGGCAGTTGCCCATATCACACGCCCCTTACAACAGCCCTAATTGTGTTGGCACTCTGTATATTTGACCTAGGTCTGTTACTTCAGAGTAAGCTGTTCCAGGTGCAGTATACAAGCAGTACTAGAGTTAGTAGCCTCTTTTGCCATATATGTAAGTACAATCATATTACAAGAAAAACTTATAACTCCTACTTCGTATTTCTGACACATGTGATAATTGAGTTCCCTCTAACATTTTGCATTAATTGATTCTGTTTCAACTTGAATAGATGTACATATATTTGTGCACCACTACTGATGAATTTTAAATTCTGTTGATTACAGGCATAAATGTAACAATTGCTGACAAGTATTTCGTCTAATTGCAGTTTAATCTCACTTGGGTATTTGTAACTTCAGTATGTTTGGTTATAAATTATCAAAATCTCTGTCATGTGATATCTTTGCTATTAAATAATATGACATAACATTGGTGTCACCAAGAAAAGTGAACACAAAAATTCTCCTATTGTCTTCATATGGGAATGTATTTCAAATGTATCTGACTGACATGTTCTCATTCAATGATGATGTGTAGAAAGTAATGAGTCCACTATACACTTTAAGTTGTCAATGTGCTCTTCTTTAATTTTGATTCTTTATTTTTTAAAGAATCTGTCCACACTGCAAGCATTCTTTTTCATCCTTATAAATTCTACTTTATCGATTGCAATTTGAAAAGAAAATTACAATGTAAATGTTTATTTTGATGTTTTAAATATCAGTATGATCTCACAACTTGTGATAAAGTACCCTCTTTTCAAAAAAAGTGCCCTTATGGTAAGAAGTGCCCTTAATAGGAAATCAGTAAAATTACTTGCTCTTGTTCTTTCACATCATCATCTTAGATGCTTTTCAGGAAAAACAATGATGCAAAAGCACTAGAGTGAATAAAGAAATAAAGAATGTTACTGATTTGCTGCTTAAGTGAACACATTTTTATTTATATGGACTGACACATAACCTTATTTATTTTTGATATATATATATATATATATATATATATATATATATGCATATACATACACAGACTAAACTGCATAAGAGGCATCAGTAGAAGGTAGATGGAAGAATCACACATGTATATCAATAGTAAATCTGCAGCAATATAAACCAATCAAAATAGGACATATGATAGATTGCATTTCCCCATGTGTCAAATGTTATATGTAATTTACTGGTTTTTCAATACATCACACTGAAACTACAAATTAAAAAAAAAAAAAGAAATTTAACATTCAATATCACACATAATGAGATCAAAATTTATTTTATGTTTATACATGTGATAAACCAAAAGTGCAAATACAGGAGATGTGCTGTCCAATGCAGGAGATGCGCAGTCCAATGCAGGAGATGCACAGTCCAACACAGGAGATCTTTTATTGATATATCAAAATATCACCTATACAATTTTTCACTTAAATTTTAAATCAGTTCAGAACATTTTCCTTTCACAATTTCATTCATCCAATGCAATTAATTTTTAAAAGTTTTAAAAATGGCTATAGTACATGAGGGCATATTGAACCATCTGAACATATTTTACTGGAATGTCAAAAATATACAGATCTGAGATCTATCTATATATGTCTGTATCTACCAATCTATATGTCTGTCTGTGTGTGACCTTGAATGAAATGGAACACTTTTCTCTTTTTGTTCAGTGTATCAGTATATATAAAAAATGCAAGATAGCCCTAAACCTTAATACATTCTCTAATGAACAACTCTCAAATCATCCAAAAATCACTACCTTCACCACATTTATGGATCTCAACCAAGCATAATAAAATAAAACTACAAAGCTCTCAACCTCAACCATTTAAAATATTAGCCAAATGTATTAATGCTACTACACCAGTAAATAATAATGTGTTTGTAGGGAGGTTCTATGTGTCTATATATAAAGTCAAACCTGTATATAATGAACACTCAAGAGACCAAAACAATTTTGTCCTTTGTGGACACATGCCCTTAATACAGAGATAATATACTGAGGTAAAATTTAAGAAAAGGGTTATAAATGTTTATACATTAACAGGCGCCCTCTGTATGGAAGTGTTTGCTAAGGCACGTTTTACCTTTGTTACAAAGAAGAAAATGGTAAAAAGTTATGATGGCACTTATGGCAAGACCTATACAAGATATACCAGACTTTTTCTGATGGGTTCACATTATTATGAGAAATGTCAAGCTAGGTAATTCTTCCCAGTACCTCTTCACCAAACAGGTGTTGATTCCCTTGATACCAGAAAGAAAAAAGCAAATGAAATACTGATGGCTTCTAACAATGCCTACTTTTACAGATGCGGGAAGGCAAAAAATGCTTTTGAGAATCATAATTAGTTAATTAAGCAAACAAAACTGAAGAAGTTTTGCAGTATACACTTAGCTATAACCTTAATTTGTTTAAAGACAGGATTGTGAAACCTGTTTAAGTCAGTGGCCATGCCTGGCTATTAAAACAATTAGGTACATAATTTATCAATTAGGTGCCTAATCAAAGGTCTGTTCACCTCAGAATGAAAATGACACAGTTAATCATCCTTTTATACCACAACCCTCTCTTTAATTTTAGGCTTGAATTTGATAATAAACTTGGCTATTTTATTAGGAAATAAATGATACCTTTTTTCACAGATTTGAGGTTGAGCCAAATTATTAATAAGCTTCAACAATATAATTGGAATGATACGGATAAACTAATAATTTACTTTAAAAGGAGTCATATTTCTTATTGCATTGTTGGAACATGCAGTGAAGATATACATGTATTATTTTAAATTACTACTAGCATGATCTTCACTAGCTAAGGGTCATTGATCCACTTTATTCCACGTCAAGGTCTGGCATATATAGCTAGCCAAAACAGTATATGTCTCTCTGCTGTATGTTTGTCTGCAGCTAAAACTGATCCAATCAGCTTGTTTGTTACATTTACCTAAGAAGATAGCTTAATAATCAGAGCAGCCTCTACAGCCAATTACAAATACCACATATAAATGTCTCCAAACTGAACCTTTCATACATATTTTTCTGTCAAGTCAAGGCACATGGATGTCATGGAAGTCATTATATTCAAAAACTAACCGGTAAAGTAACAAGCTCTCTGATTGGTCAATTGATTTTGCTTTCTATGGACTAACTCTTCATCTGCAAGAGATCACATGTTCAAAACACTGTTTTTGGCTGGCTGCATATGCCAAGGTTCGATGTGGAATGAAGTGGCTTGATGACCCTTGGCTAGCAAAGATATACTGGTATAACCATGTCTCAAATTTAACATTCATATATAGATGAGGTGAACAACAACAATCTGTAATTTACAAATAGTTGGAAAGTAAAGCTTAAATTTCAATTAAAAGGAACAGACTCAAGGTAGTTTTAAACTCAAAAATCATAAACATGTTGCAATATTTACATTCAATATCCTGACCTAATTACCTTTAGCTGAAAGAAATGGTATTTTCCATTTGCACTTATTAAATGAAAATGGAATACAGAACAGCACTATGGTCACAAATGAACATTAAGAAATGTGAACACAATCTATTAACCATCTTCTAGCAATAATGCAGGCATTTAATTATTGGGAATGAGCTTTGTCTTACCATGTCCATTGGCGTGATATTTATTCATAAAAATCAGACTCAAATACTGCTTGTTGAGGCATATATCTATTTTCAAATAATGTATCTATTTATGTAAGCATGTTTTGACAAGCTCTGTGCTAGTGACCCATCTATCTATAGCTAGCAAGATTTTTTTAAATTTTAAAATGTGAACACAGTCTATTAACCACCTTCTAACACTAATGCAGGTGTTTAAGTTTTGGGAATGAGCTTTCTCTTACCATGTGAATTGGTGTGATAATTATCCATAAAAAATAAGACTGAAACACTGCCTGACAAGGCTTATATCTATTCTCAAAAACTGTATTTATGCAATCAAATTCTGACAAGCTCTGTACCAGTGACCTGTCTGCCTACAACTAGCAGGACTTTATTCATTTTAAAAACCAAGGCAGGCAAGATGATTACACTGCAATGAGTAGCATGAGACAAAAAATGTGACAAAATTATTCAGCTTCTTGTGAAAGCATCATAAAATGTTTACAAAGATAAAACCAAAATACAGAAAACTCAATAACTCTGGCATTACTCAAATGACTCACTCAGTCCCTACATAAAGCACTCTCATGTCTGTGAATTCACAAAAATCAAAACAACTACAACCTTACAGCAAAAATCTGGTACTGCTGCTGTTTGAGTTTCAAAGTCCCACAGTATTTTGAAATACATAATTACTTCAAAATAATGTGATATTATTAAAATAACATATATTCTTGAATAAAATTGTTTGATCCACAGTTACTGATTAATACTGTATTCTAATGATTTCAATATAAAGCAGTTATTTGGCATCCCTAATTTCCCTAAATATGAATTTTCAAAAAATAATTTGCTATCTACAATTGCCAATAATTGTATAATTTTATTGCAAGAAAGGGAAAGAAAACTATTTAATGTAACAGATCTCCAAAAGTAAGAGGTTTTACAGAGCTCCCTTCCAGGCTGAATTCATTCTTTTGTCGTAATCTCTCCCGTCTTCTCTGTCGTGCAGCTGCATGATTTGCAAGCAATCGATTTGGTGGGCGTGGTGGAAGACCAGTTGCTGTAGTAATTACTCCTCGAGGTGGAGGGTTCCCAAGTGGATTGTTTCCAAGGTACAAATCTGAAAATGCCTGAAATCAGAGAATTTAATATCAATAGCAAAGAAACATAATCCCTTGCCTTTCTCAGTTTTTCATTTCTGTCCAACTTTACTATGCTACACCATCATCACCGTTCATGGATCCAATTTCTAATACAACTACATTTATCTGCAAGCTGTTTGGTAACTTGATCAAAAGCATATGGAAGATTAAAGATGAGCAAAACTACCCATAACTCCAAACTTCTTGGCTGTTTACTTACTTTACAAGTGTTCTATGGAACCTGGTGTCCCACCTGCATTAGTGTCATGATGTATCCCAGTCCACCCTAGCCGTCTGACTTGCAAAATCTTTAACACAAAACTTGCATGTTGATACTACTGTCATTTTCACCACCAGGCAAGTGATACCTATATCTCACCCTGCTTATGCAGAAGAGACAAAAATGATGTATACATACATACATGTACATACAAACATAAATACATACCATTTCAATAATAGAAGATTTTGATAACATTCCTAATTTGCAGAAAACTTCAACCTGCTTGTCCAAATGAATATATTATTTAAGTAAGAACTAATGATAGCAGGCATTGCAAATATCCACACATTTTTAATAAACTTTTGAAATGCACTTTATCCCAACCCCACACAGGACTGCATATCCAGAATCAAAAAACTTTTTCATCTACAAATTCTTGTGAAACATCATAGCACATATGACAACTCTCTCTACTGGTGTTGATGGAGCTCAGGTTAAAGTGACTAAATGATAGATGGACACGACTAATCAAACTATATTTACAAAAGTGCAGACAATAGAAATATATAAACCTGTATCCTATCCAGAAGATTTTGCCCTTCCTTTGGTATTGAACTATCTCTTTCCTGGCTACCTTCTCGACTGTGGGACCTCTTCCGTATACTCTGGTTCTGTGACCAGCTGCGCTCTAATCTCCGTCCTCTGTCTTGGATCACAAGATTAAATAAGACACCATGTGGAAAACCTTGTGGGGGGAAAAATAAGGTGGAAAGAAAGCAGGTGATTAGCATGTTAGTGGGTGCAAGCAACTACTGGGATTACACAAAAGTTATGGCATGCAGTGATTTAGCAGATTCATGCAGAACAATTTTAAGCTGTTCAAACAGTCTTTTATGATTAAGAAAAAAAAAAGAATGATGAACTGAAGTTACTTTGATGTTATTTAAAGTTTTGGTGTGAAAAGGAACACAAAAATGTTCCGGACAGATTACATGTACATACAGGTAAGCTCTTTTTTTAAATAATTGTGCGTGAAAGCAATTAGGATAAAATATAAATTTAGTCTTGCTACTAAAATAAGCACTAATAAGCTGCTTAATCAGCAGTTACCTAGGTAACCAAGTGAAAACTAACACAGTAATGTATTTTCAACTCAACTCGCTGAGATGGATCTGTGTGCTGCCAATGTCTTTCAAATTTGCAGGTAACAAATATAAAGACTTTTTTTTATAAAACAAGACACTTGTTTGCTTTAGCAACAGATATAATTATTCGACATTAATGATGAATAGACTGAGAAAGTTCCCTTCATTACAGTCTACAAATAAATGTAAGATTACATTCAAACAAATATGTGTCATTTGTTAAAAGATATGTAGATGTTTAAAAAAATTTTAAACATGGCAGCCCTAATAACAATACAATAGCCAGCCCTAATAACAATACAATAGGAATCGGTCTTTTATATAGGCTCAATAAAGTTTAAGAAAATTTTACAATCAAAATGTTCTGCATTACATTATTATACATTAAAGATGAAAATTGAATGGCTTGCACAATATCAATCAGTTCATGAGTTTTGGAATTAATTCAGAAGAACGTTAAAGTACATGTATGATTCTTTCCAAATGGAGGTTCTCTTTCATTAATATATTAAAGTGAAATAGACTATTTAGGTTTGGAAAATATTTTCCTATCACAGTCAAAGCAAAACCTTACATGTAGATATTTTCACAATGATGCGCTGGCAGATCAGGGTCTATGTTGTTTGTTCTACTGATTAGTCCTTACAAAATGCATAGACCCAGATCTGCCCATGCATCATGTGACGGCAGATCAGGGTCTATGTTGTTTGCATTTGGATCCAGATTATACGCGAGTATATATGGTGGCAGATCTGGGTCTATGCAGTTTGCTGTTGGTATTGGCTTATACGCGAGTATATACGGTGGCAGATCTGGGTCTATGCAGTTTGCTGTTGGTATTGGCTTATACGCGAGTATATACAGTAATGTTTTCTAGCTGATAAAGCACACACATGCAAGTACATAAAGAATTAGTTATATGTAGGGAAAATCTTGTTCTATGAAGAATAAGATCTAGTACAGAACAAGTCCATCCATAATTTTCTTGGGAAGATACACATATTTAAACTGACCATTTCGTGTTTAAAACATACCCCAGAAATTGAAATAAATTTAGTCAATAAATGTAGGGACATGAAAAAATGGTAGAAACTAATAATGGTACTAAAAAATTTAATTCTGTCTATAAAAATGTGCTTTTATTTTTTATTAAACTGAACCTTTTTCAGTATTTTAACATCTTAACCTTTTATCTTTTATCCTGTAAGTAGTACATGCTATGTTTTTTTGGAAAGCTTCATCTTCCTAAAGTTTGTTTTTGCAATTCATTATCTTTAAATTTTTAGAGCTTAACTTTTGATTGGCACCATAAAGCCAGTATTGTGCAGACATTCCATTAAACCCTGTACATACATACATACATACATACATACATACATACATACATACATACATACATACATATCTATTAAACTGACTACATTTTCAATTTAATTTACACAAGTATTAGGTTTATCATAAAAAAAACTCCATTTGTACTAAATAAATTAATCAATTAGTTCAATTATTATCAGCCTGTAAATAAATAAATAAATGATACCTAGAATTTATTACTAGACAATGCAATATATTCATCCAATTTCATTATATACATTTTTTAATACAGACATCTCCAAATCTCGGGCTTCATATTACCAAATAATACTCCAACTGCCATTAGTGTGGTCTTTCATCAATCACCTATCATATCCAGACAACATTAAGTTTTCTTTCTAATCATTTTCTTTGTTTATTTTACATCCTTTCACCAACCACTTATTATTTTTGTTTTTGTTTTTTTTTTAAATTTCATAGCTACATTGGGGAAAGAACACTCCATATTCTGAAACTTTTATCTCTGACACAATGAATCTAAAAAAAATTAAAACTCTGGACATGAAACTATGAATGAATCTATATAGATTTCACACATGATTTATACATGTAAGGATAGTTCTAGTAGGGTTACATTTCAAAAAGCATGATTTCTACAGGTAAGGATAATTCTAGTAGGGTTAGATGTGAATGAGCAGATTATTACAGACAATAATTACATGCAATGAGTTTCATTTGGATCAATTAAAAAAGATATTATCTGAAAACAATGGAAAGTAGGCAGTAAATAGTCATTATGAGTATTGTCTGATTTTAATATTTATCATTTGACGAAATTAATTTCAAATAAGTTTAAAAAATCAAAACTGATACTAAAAGATTTGTAAAAATTGATTTATTTTCTTATAATACATATATTTTATCAATAAATTGTAGTCTTTTTCTGAAATCTAATGGATAATCTGACTGACATGAGTAATGAAGTTAAAAAGACAGAGTATTGCAAACATTGACACAAGCAAATGACATTAAAAACAAATGAGTAATTAAGTAAAACAGACAGAGGATTGCAAACATTGACACAAGCAAATGACATTAAAAACAAATGAGTAATAAAGTAAAACAGAGGATTGCAAACATTGACACAAGCAAATGACATTAAAAACAAATGAGTAATGAAGGAAAACAGGCAGAGGATTGCAAACATTGACACAAGCAAATGACATATTAAAACAAATGAATAATGAAGGAAAACAGAGAATTGCAAACGTTGACACAAGCAAATGACATTAAAACAAATGAGTAATGAAGGAAAACAGGCAGAGGATTGCAAACATTGACACAAGCAAATGACATATTCAAAGAAAATTCTACATAAAATATTGTAATAGTATCAGACAGTAATTAACAAACACTGATAGTACAAGCATGTTATTATATACTTAAAGGCAAAATATAAAAATGCTGGTGCTGGGAAAGGGGGTAGGTAAAGGATTTTTTACTACATCTCAGATGGTATATATTACATAGTAACAAAATATGTACCAGAGATATATCAAGTAAGTGTGAAGACATAAATAGAGACAAAACAAATCTTTACCGTTTATGCTCACGTATAATCAGAGTCCAAATGCAAACAACATAGATCCTGCTCTGCCGGCAGATCAGGGTCTATGTTGTTTGTTCTACTGATTAGTGCTTACAAACTGCATAGACCCAAATCTGCCGGCGCATTATGCGATGGCAGATCTGGGTCTATGCAGTTTGCAGTTGGTATCGGCTTATACGTGAGTATATACGGTAGTTGCTATTGCTAACTTTTGGATTGCCTTAAAAATCTTCTCACTGACCTCAAGCGATTTCAAGGGGTTACTCATTAATAATGAAGTTCTGTCTATATCATGGGACTAAATTCCTACCGTATGTTTTCTGTAAGAAAGATATTTTGTAAAGGCTATGAGAAAATGCTGTGCAGTGTTTGGTTCACTGCATGAAGAACAATGATAAATGGTTTTTTAAAAGATCATCATTTTAATAAGTGACAACCTAGTCAAAATCTTGTTTGTAGAATTTGTGCTAATCTTTCACCTTAATAGTAATAGACTTGGACCTTTCAAGATTTCTGTTTAACCACAATTGAAAAGATTATAATGGATGGTTGTTCCCAACCTTCATGTGATAAAATTACATTCTGCAACAGACCTTGGTAAAAGTGAATTTTTATATAAATTTTTTCTCATAAAAGATATCTGGAGGTTTGTTCTATTATGAAGTTGTCTATTACTTACCTGCTGGACACTTGACTGAACTAGTGCATAACTCCAGGTATCCAGGAATGATGCCATGGTGCATTTAAAAATGTAGCATGTTACTGAAAGTATTTCCCATTGTTTTTTCTCCTCCAAAATTCTAGCATATAATGAAGATTTTGCTGCCCCATAAACAATTCTACCTGCTTTAACTTGTATCCCTGTTTCTATTTCATCTTCATACTGAGTGCAGTTGTTCCAAATAATATCCCTGTATTTCAAGTTTGAATTTCAAACCTCATAATATATCTAACCTTTTGCATGCTTTTGTACTTAATATTTACTCTATATATCTATATGCCAAGATAGGGTTTCATGTAGGGTTAGGCCCAAATATTTATGAGAACTGACATACTTAATAACAGAATCATTCATTCAAAGTGGTGGGTGATGTTCCATTTGAGATTTTCCAGATATGGTCATTGATTCAGTTTTGTTTTTACTCAAATCAACTAACCTTTGATAAGTCTGCAAAATGATTGTATGTAGGTTTTCATTCAAAACACCAGCAACCAGAGCTGGGTCCTCAACAATTATTGATAACAAAGTATCACCAGCAAACCATCTTATACTGGACTGAATATCAGTAACAATATCATTAATTTTTAATATCACTTGTCCAGGTATGGATACCTGAGGCACACTAACTGTTACAGTTGTTGGTCTGAAGTACAACCTGCTATAACAGCTTTCTGCATTCTATTTGATAAATAATTTGTAAACAATTCCAAAAGTCTGTCAATAATAGGATATTTGGGGGGGCACACCATCATATAGATGACTACAATTACATCATATCTACCATATATACTCATCCATTAGTCAAGTCCAACACCAAACTGCACAGACCCAGATCTAACATCACATAATGCACCAGCAGATCTGGGTCTATGTAGTTTGTTAGGAGTAATCAGTAGAACAAACAACATAGATCCTGATCTGCTGGCACATTACGCAACAGCAGATCTGGGTTCATATTGTTTGCCGGTGGACTTGACTTATAAGTGAGTACATATGGTAACTGTGTGGCCTGATTCCAATAGAGAATATATTTTAAAACAAAATTTCATACAAATCTATGAGTAGTGTTGATTGTAACATTTCAATATATCACAATCTCTACTGCTGACACTGGATGCATACTAAAAGTGGACGATGCTACAGCACCATAAATGGTCCTGCACATGTTACTATATTATGCTCTAATTTATTTAAATCCATTTAAGCTATCATATTTTTCAGTCCAGTATATGATACTTATATACAACTGACCTTCTCCTATTGCAATCCAATGTATGTACTAAATCAAAGGCACCTAATATTTTAAAGTTGATATACATGTATTTATATGTAAGTGACAACAGCCCCCACCATCAAATTAAAGTGAGGGTGTGGAATGAGCAAGTCTGTACATATATATGTAAATCCACTGAATTCATTGACATAACATTTTGTACCCATGATGACCATTCAAGATGTATACCTTGGAGAGTTATTAATCCTTCAATCTGTTACCATTTCAATGTTGAATATATTTCCAAGCAAAGGCAATTTTGTTAAAAGTGTATCCTACAAATTGTAAAAACACAGACATTGACTTTAATCCAGAAATTAAACTCTGTAATATATAGTAAGATATTTTGACTTCAAAGTTTCATTGATATACTGTGTTTTCATGACTTTTCATCGATTTTCATGAAAAATTTGTACAAAATGATGGAGTAATACTTAAAATTTTGGATTGAGAAAGGAGTCCTTTTCTTTTTACAGAAGGATGGGTCTTTAAATTCATGTTTTGTAGCAACCACAAAATCCACATAAATTGGTAACCCATGAAAAATAGTGAATTTACTACAATATTTCAAAGTCTTTAATTTGTTTGGAAATTACATAAATCCACCATACTAATGATCTGAAACATAAAGGAATTAACTTCTTGTAAAGTATAAAATGTAAACAAGAAATTTAATTATGATTTTTATATTGCCTTGTTTTCCTTCTGAGCATCTAAATCAGATCATGAAAAAATCTTTCATGCTCAGTGAAATTTTGTTGTTTATGAAATTGAATTAGAACAAATGATTTTAGTTATTTAGAATACCTCCTCTCACATCCTCTGTAATAGTGGCTGGGGCACTGGCTATCCCATGAGTCTGTCTTGTAACATTTTCATTCCTAGCATTTCTTTCTCTCTCTTGACCTGAGGTGGCATTCTGCTCCTGCATATTTCTAAGTGATGCTATGTGACCTCTGTGCAATGTGCCAACAGCATTTGTCTCCCCTGAATGACCATTCTGAACAGCTGTGGGTAGTTGAGCAAATAATCGTGATTGTGGTGGAATGTTTAGCATAGGATAAGTCACAAGTCCATCTTGTAGTTCTGGCGAAGACCTTGAAACCAAAGATGCAGAATTCTGAGAGTCCTGAAGAGCCACATTTTGAGCCGTATTTGGATTTAACCTTTGTGAAATGATGTCCCCATTAATTGTTGAAACTTGATCATGTGACCTGACTGAAACAGGACCATCCACAGAAAAATCTAAATCATTCAATCCTGAGACAGGCAATTCTCTTTCAATTGCATAATTAATAGATCTCTCTAGATTTGACAATATTTCATATTGCTGATTGTTTTGATGCCCTTCGTTTGCAAACATGGATGAGACATTATTCCATCTTGGTGACACTCGTAAATTTATTTGTTGTGAGGAATGAATTGTACCACTGGCATTATTATTATTATAAATCATCACACCATTCTGTGGATGACTCTCGAGTGAATCTGCACGACTATAACTCGGATCCGGAATTCTGTTTTCATGGTGTTGATTATGAGATGTATTATGAGGCACTTCATCCTGAGGGGTTTCTGATGCAGAGGTTGTAAGAAGATGATTAAGCTCCTCTCGTCGATTTCTTGCATGATGTAGAAGTCGTCCTCCAGGTACCGCTTCTATATTATCCCTAAAATGTAAAAATAACTTACAGTCAAATCCTTGTTAGATAGAAAACTTCTGAGCAATGAGAAAACTGGTCTCTAAAGACAGATGGATACTTAATTGAGGTTCAATTCTTCAATAATTTGGTTTATGGCACTTGTTAATAAACTGTCTGTTTAAGACTAGCAACTGCCTAATACAACTGAACTTTAAGATAGTTTTAACTATATCATCCATTCTGTTTTAAAGTAATAAAAACAAGAGTTTCTCAAAGGGACTGACACTCTACTGGCCAAAAAGAATTTTTAGAAATCCAAAATAAGATTATTTCTTCTCTATGGCTGTTGAGTGTTAAAACCATCTCTGATATTCTGGAGCAATAGCATGATTTTCAAGATGGCCAAACTGGATGCAAGATTGGCACTATTTTCACTGAGTATCAACTAAACATCATAAGAAGTCTTTTGGTGAAAACTCTATGTCAATATGACTGTCCATTCAGGTGTAGTAGCAATAAAAATATTTTCAACATGGCCATCATTGTGGCCATGGGTTTTTAAGACTGGCACTATTTAGGATCAACTAGATATCACAAGAGGTCTTCTGGTAAAAACCCAATCTGAATATGACTGTTTGAGAGGAGCAGCAATAACGAGATTTTCAAGATGGTGCCATGGTGGCCATACTGGATATCAGATAGGCACCATTTTCATTGAGGACCAACTAGACATCATAAAATAATATCATTTGGTGAAAATCATGCATTGATATGACCATCCATCCAAGAGGAGAAGAGATAACAAGATTTTCGGGAGATTTGCACAATTTGGTCGGGAGTTTTGACTTCAAAAGAGGGTGAATTTTCAATGAGAATGACAAATTTTTCATTGCAACACGTCTTTGACTTTCTTATCTCAATGAGGACCCAAAGCTTTGGTCACTATGCGAGTAGTTTTCATCTGTTTTTGTCCATTTGTATGAGAACTTTTGTTTGATTTCCAAGTCAGGGAACATTATTTTGATTAGATCTGAAAAATAGCCTGCTACAGTAAATGGTAGATTATGTTTGGCTATAAAGTTGGCAAAACAGTGTCTTGGTGTGTATATCTTTATCTGCATTTGATGCAGATTCCATGAACATGACTTTCAGTGATGGCGTATTTGTTGTCATATTTAATATGCTTTAATACACTGCATGATGCGTATATACCTGCCATATTCCCAAACAGTGTTGGGGGTTTTTGAGACTCAAAAAGTATAATGAGGTCAAAAGGGGGGGTCAATGTGCCTTACCAAAAAAAGGCAACATCATCCAATTGAGAATAAGCCATTTTTTCATAGAAGCCTATAGAAAATTATTGGAAATTTAAATCTGAATAAAAGAAAACAACTTGTCTGTTTTCTTTAAAGCATTTAATACACTTACAAAGAAATAAAAATAGTTGGTAGACTTAGCATTGTCAAATATCATCACCACACACATACACATGTGTGCAAACAATCACATAATCACAACCACAATGACATTAAATAAAAACATGCAACAAATTAAAATCAACTTGATGGCAAAATATAAGCTTAATTAGATGCAGTCTTTGCTGCTCTCAATAGTTCTATAGGGGGTTTGAAGGTAATGCAAGTGTCATTTGTGTTCATCTTTGCACTCATTAGAGACTGGATGGTACTGTTGTTCAAACTTCCCTGCTAGATTATCTGAGCGAATCCAGGTCAGAGCTGCTTTCTTCTTGACAATCATAGCATTAACATTGTCAGAACTGTATCCAATGCAGTTTGACCACGAGATATGCTTGTCTCTATACAAAAATTAATTGAGACTGACCATTTCACTGGGGGAAGGGAGGGGACATAATATTTTCACGTTTAATTGGGGGCCTTTCAGGTAATAGAGCAGTAATAAATGCATCTGTCCAGTATGGGTTTACACTTTATCAACACAAATCAACTGTGCAAACACATGCATGTGCTTATTATTGTCTTTCAATCAATCTATTTCTTGGCTAAAGTCATCCTGAAAAGCATGGGTAAATTAATAGTTGGTATTTTAACATGATTAAGATAACGAATAATAATACAGAGAACTAATCGAATGTTCAATTCAGCGTGTTGAATATGTTTTATTTTTTGCTGAAGTTACAACAGGTGGTGCTGTTGTTTCAACAGATGTTGTACACTCCAGAATGACTTATATCCATATGTTGTTTGCAGCATGTGCAAAGAATTAAATGCTCCCCCTTGCTGCTGTGCTTCACAAAGTAAAACTCTGTCAACCAGAAAACAGTGCCAATCTGACATCCAGTGTGGCCACAATGGCAACCATCTTGAGAATCTTGTTATTGCTACTTCTCCTAAACAGAAAGTCTAATTGCCATGGGGTTTTACCAGCAGACTTCTGATGATGTCTAGTTGGTTCTAAATGAAAATGGTGCTGATCTGACATTCAATATGGCTGTAAAAGGCAGCCATTTTGAAAGATTTGTTATCGCTACTTCTCCCGGATGGATGGTCATATCAACATGGGGTTTTCACTAAAAGACTTCTTATGATATCTAGTTGGTCCTAAATGAAAATGGTGCCAGTGTTACATGCAATATGGCTGCCATGGCAGCCATCTTGATACTCTTATCTCTCTTTCTCCTATAAAAAAAAGTCATGGCATAGGGTTTTCTCCAAAGACATATTATAAAGTCCAGTTCGTCCCAAACTAAAATTGTGCTGATCTGACCTCAAATATTACTGCCATGGTCATACATGCGAACCTCCCAGATGGAAGGGTTTTCCTCCCAAGATGAGAGGTGTCTTCCATCCCTCCCATCACTTAGAAACCACTCAAATGAATTTTACTAAATTTCATAGAAAGCATTCTGGTGTGCAGGGTTTATAAGTTTGAAAAAATGATGCCATTACCATAAAATATGACTGCTGTTACTAAAGATAGAAAAACCTTTAATAACTTCTTCTAAAAGGGCACTTAACCAAATTTGGCAAGTTTGAAGGCCTTTCAGATTTATACAAATGATGTGGATCTGCCTTCAGATGTAGCCACTTTTACTAAAAACAGTAGAACATTTACACAACATTATCTAAAAAAAGTCTACAACTAGAATTTGACCAACATTGACACAAAGCATATTGGCATCGAGACTATTGGGCAAATTATGCTGATGTGCCATCAAATATTAATGAAGATACAAAAACTAGAGAACACATACAATAATTGTGCTAATTCATGATGGCTTGCAAAAGATATAAATTATTCAATTCACTTCATAAATTTCATTCATAATGAACACTGGTGTCAGATCCTGTACTATTATATTTGTTTCAAATATTTATCATTTCATTACCATCTGGATCTGTGCATTAACAACTACAAATATACAAGAAAAAATAATGTCTTAAGCATAAAGTTCACTGAAAGATTCCTGTCAAGGGAAATATATATACTGTAAGTTAATTGGAAAATTGCTTTCCCTTACCCTTTTTTTTTAGCTCATCTGACCATAAGGGTTTTCATGTTTGTACAAATCATGCTGATCTGCCATCAAATATGGCCACTGTTACTAGAAATAGAAAAACCCTGAAACAACTTGTTCTCAAAAAATGCTCAACAAAATCTCACCAAATTTGGCACAAAACATCCCAACATAAAGAGCTTTCGGGTTTGTATCAATGAAGCTAATCAAGTATGAAACATGCCTACCATTACTAAAATAGGAAAACCTTTAAATGACTTTTCAAAAACAACTTAACAACATCTGACCAAATCTGACAGAAATCATCCTGGCACTAGATGTTTTCATGTTTGTACAACTGGTGCCTCTCTGCCATCAAATATGGCCACCATCACTAAAAATATTATCATTTAAGATGTTTAAATGCCATACATGTATTCTCCAAAACTGCTCAAAAGAATTTGACCAAATTTGAGATAAATCATCCTGGCATAAGGGCTTTATAAGTTTATACAAATTATGCCAATCTGCTATCAAATACAGCCACCTTTACTAAAAATATAAAAAAACAAAAAACTGCCTTACAGAGTTTGACCTAATTTGATAGACAGCATCCTGGCATAAAGGGTTTTTGATATTGCATAAATGATGTCAATCTGCCATCGAACATGGTGGCCATTACCAAAAAATGAAACACCTTTAAATAACTTCTCCAAAACTGCTCAACAGAAATCAAACAAATTTGACAAAATGTATCCTGAAATAAAGGACATTCAGATTTCTACACATGATGATGATCTGCCATCAAATATGGCCACCATTACTAAAAAAGAGAAAAAACTTTAAACAACTTATTCTCAACAAGAATACTTCAAAGGGCTGATACTCTACTGATCAACAAGTATTTCCAGGAATCCACAATAAATTTGTTCTTTTCTGTCCTCTTAGTCATGTTAACTGCTGAATATATAAAACTATCTCAGATATTCCTGAGAAACTCAAACAATCCAAACTTGGTAAGTACAGTACAAAATTCTTTGTCATGACCTTTGACCTTTAACTTGATATCATGGATAGAAGATCACTGAACTTGTCTCAGACACTGTCAAGATACACCCACATGCTAAGTTTTCTTAAATCTATAATTAACATTTTATTTTATTTTGCAAGGTATTCTTCAAATATATCCACAAACTGATTTTGACAAAAAATACATTCATACTTGTTTCTGTTATCATGCTCATATGCCAGTATGGCTAAACACCTAAGTTAAGACCTAAAATGACCTAAAAAATCAATGCCAAAGTACTGGCTATCAACTTGTTTATTGAAATACAAATAAAGTTAAAATTAATTTGTTTATGAATAAGTCACTGTGTTCATAAGCTCAATGAAGCATAAAAATGCAACCAATGACTGTTACCTTCACCCCAAGGTCAATTAGGTCTGGTTTTCAAACGCCTTCACAAAAGTGTGGATATGTTGGTGGTCAGATATGCACCATTTTCATTCAGAACCAATTACATATAACAAGAAGTGTTTCACTGAAATCCCTATGTCAAGGCCAACATTAATTCAAGAGAAGTAGTGATATCCAGTAGGTCAGATGAATACCATTTTCATTCAGAACCAGCTATATATTACTATAGTGTTTTAATAATAATCTCGTGTCGATATGACCATACATTCATAAGAAATAACTATATTAAGATTTTCAAGATGGCCATGAAGAAAGTCATTTAGGAGGTTGGATCAACATCATTTTAAAATAGGAAGAACAACATACTGCAAGAAAAAAGTTTTTTGTTTTTTTTTGGGGGGGGGAAGCAAAGTAACAACATGTTGGTGTGACCCATCTCTGATCAGAAGAAGTAGATGTAATTAGATGTAATAAGATTTTTCACAATGGCCATTGTGGAAACAATCTTAAGACCTCATATGGCATCATTTTCATTTAGGACCAACTACATATAAAGAGAAGTGTTTCAGTGAAAATCCTATGTCAATATGACTATCCCTTCAAGAGGAGTAGCCATAATAATATTTTCAAGATCACCACCATGGTTACCATGTTGTGGGTCTGATAGACACCATTTTTGTTTAGGACTAACTAGATATGAAAACCCCATGTAAATATGAACATTTATTCAGGAACAGTACCAATAACAAGATTTCTTAGATGACCAATATGTTGGCCATGTTGGAGGTCTAATCAGTAAAATTTTCATTTAGGACCAAGATATACAATAATGTTTTTAGTGCAATCTATATGATGATATGACCATTCATTCAACTGTAGCAAAAAGATATATTGGATGTCTGCTTTGAACCATTTTCATTTCATACCAGCTACATATCATATGATGTTTTTTGTGAAAACCAAATGTTGATATGACCATCCATTCAGAAGAAGCAGAAATAACAAGATTTTCATGGTGGTAATGTTGTTATGTCAGGTCAACACCATTTTCATTTAGGACCAACCAGGCATTTTGAGAAGTATTTTAGTGAAAAACCACTGTAGCTACAACCATTTGCCAATATAACCATCTGTTTAGAATTGGTGACAACATCATTTTCAAGATGACCACCATGGTGGCCATGTGGGCAACTAATTAGAAGAAGTCTTTCAGTGAAAACCCCATGTCACTACTGCCATCTTTACAAGAGATGTCTTTCAGTGAAAAACTGTTGTCACTACAACCATCTGTACAGCAGAAGTAGCAATAACAAGATTTTCAAAATGGACATCTTTGTGGCCAAGCTAGATGCTGGATTGGCACCACTTTCATTTAAGACCAATTAGACATCATAAGAAGTTTGTTAATGAGAACCCCATATCCATATGACCATCCATTCTGGAGCAGTAGCAATAACAGGAATTTCAAGATGGCTAAATGAAAGGGGCACCATTTTCATTTAGGACCAACTAGACCCTGGGATGAATTGTATGATTAAAGTCTCATGGCAATCCTTCTGGTATTCTAGAAGGAATATTGATAAACTTGTGTAAATGGATGGCTGGACACTGGATGCCAGATTACAGGCCATCACATAGTCTCTTCTGGTCTTTGACCAGCAGAGCTCTACCACTGAACAGAAATTGACCAAATCTGAAAGAAAGCTTCCAGGTATAAAGGCTTTTCAATATTGGAAGCAATATGCTAATGTGTCATCAAATATGGATGAAGATTTAAAAAAATAAAGAAACCTTCAAACTATTGTTTCCCTAACATATGCAATCAACAGCATTGGATGACATTCTACAGAAAACATCCAACTGACCCAAATTTATTGGCCAATTGCTCTTGCATGCAACTATTAGGTACATTTCAGAAAGGTGAGCAATCTTGGGCAAATCTGAACCTGTTGCTTTCTTAAAAAACAATTGAAGTGTGATTTTTAAATTGAAATTGATTAATTTATTCCTTGTGTTGTTATGTTATATTGTTAATGCATTTATTTTTATGGTTTTGGGAAAAATTACAATTTTACTTGGTATTTTAATTTGTGGTAGGGATTCTCTTGTTGCTACAGGTGGATCATTGTTTGTTGGATCTTTCAATTCATGATTCAGTGCCTAAGAAATCGACAAAAGGGTATCCTGAAAAAATTTGTGAATTTACAGTACATTTTAAAGACTATGACCTTTCAAAGATAAAATTATTTGCAATGCCTAGCAATCTTACTCATCCTGGCCACTACCAACTGCCATTCCATTAAGAATAAAACTGGAGCGTAGTCTCATGAGTGTGAATGGTTCTTGGTTGTTTTGCTCTCTGGTCTGGTTCGACAGTCGTCCAATTTTCCACCTGCCTAGCTGAGGAAGTCGGTCCTCTGAACTCCCCTCCTGTGTCCTAACAGCCAAACCAACCCCTGGAACTTCCAAACCAAGGTGACCTACATCTCCTGTTGCCTGCTGGACAGTGTCTGACTGTCTTCTTTGCTGCTGACTACAACCAGAAGAACACCATGTTCTATAATATTCTTCCTTATAGATGGATACTCTTAAATTTTGGAAAACAATTTAAGACTGCTTAGCTTCTGGAATTTCAGACTGAAGAAGTTCTGCCATATTGCACATAAGTTTAAGGTACAGTTCACCTTTCACCAAAAATGATAAGTAACTTTCTTGTTAGTGTTATCTATTTTGACACTGTTTTAATTTGAATCAAATAACATTTCCTTCCATGCAAGACCTTTATAACATATGTTTTCAACCTTAAAATATGCTATCAAAAATGTATTTCTCACAATGCATAATGAACACCAACCACCCTGAGATATTTTCATTAATAAAAAAAGATAAACAATTTTGTCTCTGTTCTATCTTACAAGTGTAACACGTGGTTAAAGGAGATACATTTTCCTGGTTAATTACGGTATCTACAAAGAAGTATATTGATAACATGTAATACAGAGCCAAATTTTACATTATTTTCCATATTATGTCTGATTGTACAAATACATGAAAGCCCATAGATATACCGTATGTACTCGAGTATAAACCGATACCAACTGCAAACTGCATAGACCCAGATCTGCCATTGCATAATGCGCCAGCAGATCTGGGTCTATGCAGTTTTTAAGGACTAATCAGTAGAACAAGCAACATAGACCCTGATCTGCCGGCACATTATGCAACAGCAGATAAGGGTCTATGTTGTTTGCATTTGAACCCGGTTTATACGCGAGTATATACAGTACTTAAATCCTTTAAAGAGCCATGGTAGCTCAGTGGTTAGCAAGTCAACCTTGTGACCAGAAGGATATAGGTTCAAATCATGCTCTGGATCAGCCTGGATTGGTTCCCATGGGTGAGGCACTTTATTTGCCTTGATATGATAGAATCTTCATATGTTCATGTGCCATAAAACACACACACAAAGTCCTTTGCTTTGCAGCACAAAAATCTCAAACCATATCCACACAAATATACATGTACAAATTAAAGTCCTAAATTTTTACCACAATCCTGTGAGATATTATTATCAGCAGTAGTAAGCTCAGCATAGACATAAATGGTATATTATGTGATGGCATACATAAGTTTGTAGATTGCTGCATACAAATTGGGACCAAATATGTTTGTGCAGTACATATAGCCTAAAAGTGCAAAAACTGTGATCTTTTGTGTTGACACCTATATAGTGTCCATAATACTAATATGAATACTAATACTAATATTTTTGCTTTACCCTGTTGGCCTATTGTGCTGGGCGGGCTCACTGCTAGGATCCCATACTATTTGGCCATCAATGGGACAGGTGGGGTGGGAGTGAAGCAACCAGCTGTCTATACAGTCTCGATGAAACTAGGAATCAATGAGGAAATTTTACAAAATATAAAATTCTTTATATGAAAGAGAAAACAAATATTTTTACAAGTAAAATGTATTATTCAAAAGCTATAATAATATTATTATTTAGGCCTACCAATACATTTTGTACACATTATATTCCTACATGTAAAATCCTTGGATACTGGAGGCTTCTTCAATTCAAAGACATAACTCATTGTTACTGCATAGCTTTTAGCATAATTTAAATGCTGTTTTGTGAAGATGAACTTTTTTACATATTGTGTTTTATCAACACAGCAAGAGAATATGCACAATGCCTGTAAAATTAATGTGTCACTTAGAGAAAATAGTACTTACGACATGTTTTCTAGATTAAAACATGATTCCTGTTGACTTACCTTATGCTTGCATCGAGGCAACTTCCTCACGAATTCACCAGCCTCATATCCTCTCAGGCAGATCCTACATTGCATCCCTGGAGCCAAGAGGGGCCCAGATTCCCTGACCTTTTCTAATGGGAATCCCTGGATCACCTCCTCTGGGATATCACTCCTCTGGTTTTCCATGTTGCTGGAATACCAAAATCAAAATTTTTCTTTATTCAATTTTGGTTTGTTTACAGATTGTAAAGCAAGTTTAAGAACTTTATACTCCCAATAACCCAGGCATTAGTGTGAGATAAGTCTCAGGGGTGGAGGAAACCAGATAAACTATATGTAGATAAAACCTCTAACCTCTGAAGGGATGACCATGTACAGTATTTTTCCAATAAGAGAATCAGGGGTCCAGCCTAATACATTTTTTAAAAAGTAGCAGAAATATCAAACAAAGATATCCTTTGTATACATTTGCCAAAAGTTTTTAAAAGTGGGTAGTGGGCTTTTCATCAGATAAATATGGTACTCTTGCATGTGCTGGCCTGGATATCTTATAACTTTTGCATGTGCTGGCCTGGATATCTTATAACTTTTGTGGATATCTTATAACTTTTGCATGTGCTGGCCTGGATATCTTATAACTTTTGCATGTGCTGGCCTGGATATCTTATAACTTTTGTGGATATCTTATAACTTTTGCATGTGCTGGCCTGGATATCTTATAACTTTTGCTTTTGCTGACCTGGATATCTTATAACTTTTGCATGTGCTGGCCTGGATATCTTATAACTCTTGAGCTTGAGTTTGAGCTTCAAATTTGTCTGTAACTGATTGCAGATGACTTAAACACTGTTAAATCTATTAATTAGAATACAACTCAAACTAGAAAGTTGTATGATTTTGAGTCCTGGAGCCTGATACACCTCTATATCTACTAACTCATATGCAATGGAGTCCAAACTCATAGCGGCATAAGCAATAGTACGAGTTACTGATGTACCTCTGAAAGATTAAGAAAGGTATGGTGATCAACAGAGAAAGAAGATGGGGGTGGGGTAGGGGGTTGAAATGGTAGAACACTTGTTTTATTATCATGTTGTGAAAATAATTGCCAAAAATAGCTTTTTTCTAATGAAATTGTTCACTTTTCTTTATAAATTACCTTTACTTTCAAGATAACCAATTACTGAAGAATCGTTAAAAACAGAACTCCAAGAGGTTTCAATACACACCACATGTGTACCTGTGAAGACACTATGTATTTTGTCACTGCATTTTGCATGTGAATGTGTATACATTCTGGTGCTATTGTTGATACAGAATAGAACAAGTTTTTTTTCAAGAAAGACGGACATTTCCTTCAAGAAACAACAATGTCGAAACTTAAGTAGTTTTTGATTTGTATTGTACTATTAGTAAAATACTGATGCTATGACTTCACTGCACGTAATCACCAAATTTCTGCTCGTCCTTGAGGAAACTTCTGAATACTATCTTGGGAATTTTAAGTTCACTACAACCTTTGGATGTTACTTCTCCATGATGAACCCTATTTATAATATTAAGCTTTTCATGCATAAAGTATGCCTTCCACTTGGTGCTCTTGCTATCCTTGATCACATTTATTTTAATAAATTAGAATAAACCACTGATTAATGTTACAGTCTATACTCACATATAAGCCAGGTCCAAATGCAAACAACATAGACCCTGATCTGCCATTGCATAATGTGCTGGCAGATCAGGGTCTATGTTGTTTGCTCTACTGATCAGTCCTTAAAAACTGCATAGACCCAAATCTTCCAGTACATTATGCGATGGCAGATCTGGGTCTATGCAGTTTTCAGTTGGTATTGGCTTATACGTGAGTATATACGGTATATACTTTAATGATATTACTTACATAATAATATGCAAAACAGTGTTCAATTGGTCAATTGACACAAGTTAACTTAAACAACTGTGACCATAAATAAGATTTGTGTGACTTTTAACATTTTTTATTCTACTGCCTTTACTTGATTTGATACAAAAGATTAATTAACATGATAATATAATGTAGGTCTACTTTTAATTGATTTTTACAATGCAACAAACACTTCTGCAAGTCGCAGATTAAAATATAGTTGGCACTTAATTAGGTTCTCATGGAATGCTCGCGGGCATCAATTTGACAGTTGATTAACACATTTCATGTTTGAACAGAAGATGGCATATCATATTTATGATGATTACACTGTAACTAAATTAAAAGATAAAATTGAAAAATGAATTTCACATGGCAAGACTTGTTTAATTGGTATTTATTTCTTAGTCTTGCCACCAGTAGGCATAACCAACATTTTCACTGATCGATAATTCATCATATATTGTTATTTACTGTATATTAAAAAGAAAATTTAAAAGAAAATTTAACAAAATACTTGATTTATTCATAAATTTGAAAATTTCATGGTGTTCATTCCAAATTTCAATACACTAGCCAGTGTTTTTGATGATAAAACAATATATTGAGGTTTCATTTACCAATTTTGATCACTATTTTATTCATGTTCAGCCAATTTTTTTGTATTTTCTAGAAGAAAAAATGGGATCCACAACTGTCCCTGTGTTATAAGTGGGTTCATGAGTTATTCAAGCATGCTAAAAAAAAAGGAATGGTGTACTGCACTTGTGACTCTGATGGGTAAAACAAAGTGTTTGAAAAGTGATTTGGGAAAATAACTTTTTTAAACAATAAGAACAATATACACCGAATATACTTGCATATAATCCGATACCAACTGCAAACTGCATAGAACCAGATCTGCCGTCACATAAATGCACCAGCAGATCTGGGTCTATGCAGTTTGTACGGACTAATCAGTAGAACAAACAACATTGACCCTGATCTGCCGGCGCATTATGCGATGGCAGATCAGAGTCGATGTTGTTTGCATTTGGATTCTGATTAAATGCAAGTATATGTGGTAGTACATTGCAATTTTTTAAACTAAGGCTTTTTCAATTAATAAGAGTAGAGACGTGAAATTTATCCGAGTCTGCAAATGTTTCTCCAAGAGTTTCCCAAAAATGTGAAAATAAATATTTTCCTTTACACAGAATACTGAAGTATGTATATGCGCTCTCTGATAAAGAGAGATAATACACTGATTTTATTGATATACCATATATAATTGCTTATAAGTCAGGTCCAACTGCAAACAACATAGACCCTGATCTGCCATAGCATAATGCACCAGCAGGTCAGTGTCTTTGTTGTTTGTTCTACTGATTATTCCTAACAAACTGGTAGACCCAGATCTTCTGGTCTATTATGCAATGACAGATCTGGGTCTGTGCAGTTTGCAGTTGGATTCAACTCAATAGTGAGTACATATGGTACTTCACATGGAATTTTACTGTACAGTGAAATCTACATACCTGCCATATTCCCATACAAGGGGGGGGGGTTGAGACTCAAAAAGTGTGTTTTGAGGTCCGGGGGGGGGGGGGGGGGGGCAGTACACGTAACTCAAAAAAAGTGACATCATCCAATTGAGAATAAGCTATCTTTTCACATAAGTCTATAGAGAATGATTGGAAATTAAAACCTGAATAAAAGAAAATAACTTGCCTGTTTTCTTTAGCATATTTAATACACTTACAAAGAAAAGATAGTGGGTAGACTTAGTATTGTCAAATATCATCACCATACACATACACATATGTGCAAACACATAATGACAACCACACTGACATTAAATAAAAACATACACTAAGTTTCTGTCTTTACAATCCTTTGGATGGCAAAATATTGGTTTAATTTGATGCAGAGATTAGGGTATCTGAAGATAATGCACATGTCATTTGTGTTCATCTTTGCACTCATTAGAGACTGGATGATACTGTTGTTCAAACTTCCCTGCTGGATTCTTTGAGTGAATCCTGGTCAGAACTGAGCTGTTCTACCTTACCATAACGTTAGCATTGTCAGAACTGTATCCAATGCAGTTTGACCAAGAGATATGCTTGTCTCTATAGAAAATGAATATACATCACATTTTTATAACACATTTATAACTGACCATTTCATCGGGGGAGGGGGAAATATTTTCAAGCTTAATGGGGGTCTTACAGGTAATACAGCAGTAATAAACGCCTTTGTCTAGTATGGGTGTTCATGCTTTATCAACACAAATCAACTGTGTAAACACGAGCATGTGCTTATTGTTGTCTTTCAATCAAGCTACTTCATGGCTAAAATCATCCTCAAAAAAGCATGGGTCAATTAAAGATTGGTATCTTAACAAGGTTAAGATAATTAATGATAATATGAGAACTAATCTGAATGTTCAATCCAGTGTGTCGAATATGTTCTGGCTTATCCCAGTGTTACATACGGGTGGTGTTGCTATTTTGATGGATGTTGTACACTCAAGAATGACTTATGTCAATATGTTGTTTGCAGTATGTGCAAAGAATGAAATCCTCCCCCTTGCTGCTGTCCTTCATAAAGTCAAACTCTGTCAACCAGGAGTTCTGAAATTAAGTTTAGCTGGGCTTTGCTTGCTTTGCTGATAGCTCATTGTTTCCTGAATCGCAGGAAATGTGTTTTGACATTTTGCTTCAAAAATGAATCACACTTGAACACCATTCCGATGACTGAAATAATCATGCTTTGCATTTTTTATATGGAGTAAAATCCAACTTCAAAGAAATGTTGCCACTGTGCACAAACTTGCCAATAATCTTTAATAAAGATGGGCTTAAACATTCCCATTCAAGGCAATGATGTGTAATAACTTGTGTTCTTCAACATGCATCCCTTTGATTTACCTATAACTCCAAACGAATTGGGTTGTTCCACTTTGTAAACTTTACCTATGCAAATTGCCTAATGGGCTCCCTCACAGCAGTCTTCGTAGGACTTAACACATCACCCTAGCTATTGTCAGCCAATTAAGTAATATGTGAAATGGTGGTTGTTTATACCTGACCACCTTGCCTTTTATTTGCCTCTATGAGAATTAGTTGAATAAACTGCCCCAAGGATAGTTTTACATGAGCTCTAAGCAGGACTGTCTACCGTTTATACATGCTACATGTTATGGGCATACACTGAGGTGGTGGTTTTTTCTTCTTTGTTTACGAAGATTACAGAAAATTGTGTTTTTCGAAACACGACAGTGTCAGGGGGTTTGGGAGTAAAATATTGTGTTTTAGCATGACATGTCGTGTTATGGCAGGTATGAATCTATCCATAAAAGACAACCAATGGATCACAATTTTGTCTTTGTTGGCAGGTGTCCTTCAATGGTGAAATATTTCTGAGCAAGCAACCTTTTAATAAACGTGTCTTTCAAGACAGACCTAAAGGTATTTCTTTGAAGAGATATGTTCTTAAGATGATTTTGAAAGTTGTTTTACTGGTAAGTGTAATTCAATATTTAAATATAATTAATCTAAAATTCTATCAGCTTATATGCTGGTCTGTCCCTCTAAGTCTTGATGGATCATACCTTAGTATAAGGTGACATCACTTATATAGCAGGTCACTTTATGGTTTCAATGAATAGCATTATATAGAGGGAATACTATACTCCTGATAGTCGAGATATTGGTGTGAGGTGATCACTATGGTGGAGGAAAAAGGAGATATGACAGGAAACTATCAATCTTGGAGAACAGATGTAGGAAATCACTGACTCTGGATTGCCAGCCATGTGAAGAATACATGTAATAAACCACTGACTTTGGATTGCCAGCCATGTGGAGAACACATGTAGGAAACCACTGACCTTGGATTGCCAGCCATGTGGAGAACACATGTAGGAAACCACAGACCTTGGATTGCCAGCCATGTGGAGAACACATGTAGGAAACCACAGACTTTGGTTTGCCAGCCATGTGGAGAACACACGTAGGAAACCACTGACCTCGGATTGCCAGCCATGTAGAGAACACACATAGGAAACCACTGACCTTGGATTGCCAGCCATGTGGAGAACACATGTAGGAAACCACTGACCTTGGATTGCCAGCCATGTGGAGAACACATGTAAGAAACCAGTGACCTTAGATTGTCAACCATGTGGAGAACACATGTAGGAAACCACTGACCTTGGATTGCCAGCCATGTGGAGAACACATGTCGGAAACCACTGACCTTGGATTGCCAGCCATGTGGAGAACACATGTAGGAAACCAGTGACCTTAGATTGTCAACCACGTTGATAACACATGTAGAAAACCATTGACCTTAGATTGTCAACCATGTGGAGAACACATGTATGAAATGACTGACCTTGAATGGACAGCTATGTGCAAGGGGTGTGGGACTGGGTTGGTGGTTCTCTGGGATTTCCAATATCCTCCATCTCAATATGATCCATTTCAGTAAATGATTAAAAAAAAAATATAATCAGTGATACTTGCCTTAGTAGACACATCCATGCAAAGGATATCTGATCTTAAAATACCAATGTACCATTACATGTTTTTAATTCATAATCATTTTCAGCCTCTATATTAATGACACCTGTCCATAAAAAGCAAATATTTGTGGTCACTTTTATAGACAAGTTTCACTATAATTTGTTTTTCTTAAATATCTACAGTGGTCTCTCTCCTTATGGCAGCCAACAACCCTATAAATAGGGCGCACTCTAATCACTGGCCAGACACCAAAATAGTATATTTCCATTATTGTGTACTTCTCATACGAGGCAACCCCCTTATATAAGGCCACCTTTTCACTGCAGAAGGCATAGCCTTAAAGAAGGAGAACCAATGTATAGTATTCAAGGAGACAGATGTGTACCTGTCCAGTTGTGTTAGTAGATCATAATCAGCTTCAGAAATCTCCCTGTTCACCAGATCATCCACTAAGGCCTGAGGTAGAACAGCCCCATACATCCTCTGAGCTGCATGCCATTTCTGATTTCTTTTCTATAAATCAACAGAAGTACAGAACTATATGTATGTCATTGTCAACATCTAATAAGTAATATATTTGTACATGAAACATATAAATGTAAATTAACAACATATGCTTCATTTCATTTTGAATGTCAAGAATTCCAGAGAGCAATTGTCTTTTCTGTTCCAATGGGGGGGAGGGATGTTGAGACTCAAAAAGTGTGTTTTGAGGTCTCAAGTGGGGTCAGTGTGGGTAACCCAAAAAAGCAATGTCATACAATTGAGACTAAGTTATCCACTCATATAAACTGATAGAAAATGACTGGAAATTCAAATCTGAATAAATGAAAGTAACACATCTATTTTCTTTGAAGTATTTAATACACTTACAACAAAACAATTTTGGTACTCTTAGAATTGTAAAATACAATGCCCACACTCACATAACCACAACCACACAGACATTAAATGCAATGCCCATACTCACACAACCATACAGACATTAAATATAATGCCCCCAGTCACTAAACCACAACCACATTAAATACAAAAATGCACCAAGTTTCTGTCTTTAAAAAATATTGGACAGTGGAAAACAGTCTTAATTAGATGCAGTCTTGCTGCTCTCAGTAGTTCATTAGGGAGTTTTGAAGGTAATGCAAGTGTCATTTGTGTTCATCTTTGTATTCATTCAAGACTGGATGGTACTGTTTTTCAAACTTTCCCAAAGATCTTGCTGAATTTTTCTCAGCATGGAAAATTATCTTTCTGCATCTGCATTGCTGTGAGGGACTGTCAAATATTCAGGTCTGAAAATGATCTGTTTATATTGACTTTGGAAGCTTCAAAAATGGATCTCTTTCAGATTCTAACTTGTTCCTGGTTTGGACTCTGTGTACTATAATGGACATTCATTTTGGATTGGTGTGGCAACTTCTTCAGGACAATCACATGTGGAGGACAATTTAAGACAACCTCTAAATTGTTTTTCCTCTCACTGACTTTTCTTTTATATGAGTCAAGGTATAGTTCCTTCTGTGCAGATTTATTGTTATTGCTGCTCAAACTTGTGTTTCATCTTGTTGATGTACATATGATTATGGTTTTTATAATTTTATGATGCCCTTTTCCTTGTCATATTTCAATCAACCATGTGCACAGTGATTTGACATATCCATTTATTCTCATATTTCCCTTTCGGGGGCAATCTACAGAATCCTTACATAGGATCAAATGCAGGGCCATATAATAGCTCAACTGGCCTTATGGACGGGTGAGCTAAAAATTATATTAATTCAATGTTATGTGTAAACAAATATGTATATATATATATATATATATATATATATATATATATATATGCTGGTTATTTAGTATAGCTGATATTGCACACAAAATATAGATAAAATTTCACTTACATGTCGGAATTCAAAACCATGGTGAGTGTGTACTGGAGTGTTGAAACAGGACTGGCACAGGTAAAAATGAGCACAAACTCCACATCTGGAATGGAAAAAGTCTGAATGTACCTCTTGGATCTGGATTGGAAACTAACATAATCTGACAATACTGTGAATACTGTTGTACAAACATGTATACAAACATTCATCCATCCATCTATCATATGTCTGTGCATCTATAAGTCCATCCATCCATTCATCCACATATACACAAAACAAGAAGCTGCTACACAAAAATGTATGCTGTTTATGTATTTATACAAAAATGTTGGTAAGACAAAAGTAAATTGACTGTGTTTACCATACTTACTCACGTATAATCCACATCCAAATGCAAACAACATAGACCCTGATCTGCAGTTACATAATGCACCGGCAGATCAGGGTCTATGTTGTTTGTTCTACTGATTAGGCCTTACAAACTGCATAGACCCAGATCTGCCAGTGCATTATGCGCAGGCAGATCTGGGTCTATGCAGTTTCCAGTTGGTATTAGCTTATACATGAGTATATACAGTATATGGATACATTCCAAGTTCAGTTGTGATAACACAGACAGCACTGACATTGTCAGTTGTGATAACATAGACAGCATTGACATTGTCAGTTGTGATAACACAGACAGCACTGACACTGACAGTTGCAAAAATACTTAAGTTGGCAAAATGACTACATCCAGCACCACTGTAAGTAGTATACACATGTTCAAAGTACATATAGCACAAGCAGATATATAATTTTTGCAGATGTTAATCAAGGAAACAAACAAGGGCCTGGATAGCACTGTGTTAGGTTCTTGCTTTGCATCTATGCAGCTTCAGGTTCAATCCTCAGTTTTGACATGTACATTGCTCCCTCTTTATAACACCTAATACTGATGTCTGTTCCAACAAGGATGTATCATAATAGTACACAAAACACAAAAATATGGTACAATGCTCCCTCTTTATAACACTGTCATGTAGCCATCAATGTAAATTGTGTGATAAGTCAGACCACCTAATACTGAGGTATGTTCCAACACAAAATACACAAATATGGTACAGCTCTTCCTCATTATAACACAGTAGTTGGGGTCCATAACTGCTGACCACATTATATAATAAACCATGGTATAGCGACAATGACTGAAAATTTCATGAATGCTTTGATGTGTGTTTTGAGGGGGAGAACAAACAAACACCAGTCAAATGTATAGTACTGATTTCAGTTTTTGTAAATTAAATAATTTTTTCACTTTCTGGTATTTATGTATTTAATTTTGTCAAATAAGAATATTTTAGAAAGGAAATAAAGATATAATACTAAGCTTCATGTTGTGTTCTTTCAACATATATTGTCATGCATTTCAAGTACAATGGTTTTCACATAAATATTTCAGCAAATGAATGTTGAAAATTATAAATGTTTATTTTTTTATTTTATTCCAATTCTTATATAATTGGCCACTGAATCCATAGCAGAACCGAGCTATATCTGGAATGACATTACAATGAAACATTTTATAATGAGTGAGAGTTGTATTTAATAACACCATTATATATGGTTTCAAAAGCCCAAAAATAAAATCACGCCAAATAAATCAAGCAGCAATGATAAACAAAAATGTAACCAATTTAATGGGATCCATGACCATACATTATAAGTGGGGTAGTAGTATACTGAGGGGATTTACAGTGAGAGAACACTGTATATCGGATTCATGACCATACAGAGGGGTAGTAGTATACTGAGGGGATATACAGTGAGAGACCACTGTATATAGGATCCATGACCATGCATTGTGAGAGGGGTAGCAGTATACTGAGGGGATATACAGTGAGAGACCACTATATATAGCCTCGAGTAACCACCTTTCGTTCACTTAACGCGAATTTTAACGCGTTCATTATAATATTATGATAATCTATTCAAATAAACCACAAAAAGTGTTCAACTATATCTACTTCATTTAATCAGCATGAAAAAAAATTTGGCATTCATGTACATTAGTTCATAATTAACATTTTTCAGAGCGTGTGTATGTTTACTTATTTCCGGAAGTGACGTCCATGGTTCATGACACTCACTAAAAAGTCATGTGGCATATGACTGGACCGTGCCAGTTAGACCAAGGTATGGATATTATTATAGTTTATAGCGTCTCCATGTTTTTGAAATAAAAAAAAAATAAAATTTAAAAATGAGTCATTTTTTTCCGTTAATTCTATATGCAGTTTGTGCACTTACATTACTGCTTGCTTGTTCTTTACCATATAGATACATGACTCGATAGACTGAGAGAGAGACAGACAGATACACAGAGAGACAGAGGGAGAGAGAAATTTAAAAATAGACACTGGTGAATGGATACACATTTTATTATAGTAGATTCAATGTCTTTTGATGTAGAATATATGTTTATTATGAAATAATATGAAAAAGTCCGTAGTGAATATACATTTCGGGTGTAAATTTTTCTTAAGTTGTATAAGAACTCCAGATGATTAAAACCAAATATTTACATTGGCTAACCAGTTGTATAAATTCCCAAAGTGGATTATCCTGTTCAAAATATATAAACAAAGCCAACATGTGATTGGCGGCGCTGTCTGTAGCATATAATAGAAAATTCAAGGTCAAAAAGTCAGACACAAAAAAGACATTAGTGAAAACATAGATTTTCATTATGATTTTTTTAAATTACATGAAATTAACTTTTTTGAATCGCATTTTGTATGCTTTTACTATAAAATTATATTCTTTCGCTTCTGAAGAACGCTGGTGACACAGCTGATGATGTCATTATCTCGAAACAAGCGCGTTATATCACAAGAAACATGGCGCACGATTGAAGGAGGCGCACGACAACTGGCCGTTGGACAATATATGGTATCCATGACCATACATTAAAGTGGGGTAGCAGTATACTGAGGGTATTATTAGTATGGGACCACTGTATATGGGATCCATTACCATACATTATAAGTGGGGTAGCAGTATACTGAGGGTATTTATAGTATGGGACCACTGTATATATGGGATCCATGACCATACATTATAAGTGGGGTAGCAGTATACTGAGGGTATTTATAGTATGGGACCACTGTATATGGGATCCATGACCATACATTATAAGAGCGGTAGTAGTATACTGTGGTTATTTATAGTGAGAGATTACTGTGCATGAATACATGACTGTCAATCCAAAGTCAGTTTTTCCCTGAACTTTCCTGTTTCAGACACCTCAAAGACCACCAATATAGAACAGACAATATGCAAAAACCATCAGAATAATGTCATATACTTTGCACGAACTTGCTGTGCAATCAATGCAGAATAAATAGAGTTTAATGTTTTTAACAAACCTGTAGCACTTCCCCTCTATAGGGTTCACATGGCAACAGAGGCATTCAATTCCAATATGTCGGTCCATCCTCCCACCAGGGGTCTGCCCCAGTGCATTCATGCTCTCCTTTTTCAGTAGCTCTATGGGGCCAAAGTCCTCTCTGCAAAGGGGACACTTGATCCCTGTGTCTCCCTGTGTCTTCTGGTGCTCTGCATAGATCTTCATACACTTTATGTGAATACTGTTACCACACCCAAACCTAAAATTAATGAAACTTTTTGTCAGTCATAAAGCAAACACCAGCTATAATGAGATATGCATGGAAAATATTGCAGCCTACTGTTATGTTCTTGTAATATTCTAATGCATTTTATCTATATACTTCTCCCATGCTATTTTTTTGGTAAATAATGACTTCAGAAAACCCCCAAGAACAAAACAGTTTCACATTATAGTGACAGTAAATAATTATTACTGGGGAAAATAATGCAATTATGAAACTTTAATCAATCAATCAAACTCAATTAATCAATCAGTATCTTTTTATTTTGTTATTTATTCATTTGTTTATTTATATTTCCCTATTTTTTTATTTATTTATTAAAATTGTTTGAAGGAAATTGAATTCTTTCAAATTACAAAGAATAATTTATTTTACAAAAGCAATATAAAAATTCTCAAGTATGTTTTTTTAAAAACAGTATTACAGTGAAGCCTATCTTGCATGACCACCCCTCCTGTCAACAAGACCACCATTCCTGTCAACAAGACCACCCTTCCTGTCAACAAGACGACTCTGTCTGTCAACAAGACCACCATTCCTGTCAATAAGACCACCCTTCCTGTCAACAAGACCACCCTTTCTGTCAAAAAAAAAATGGTCTCTGAAGACAGTTAGTATCCTTACAAAGATCATTACATTATACAATAAAACTGATCCAGGCATTATGAATCTCAGGTTATAAATGACAGCCAATGGTCTCCCATAACTTTGGTCTTTCATGTTATGTTTTACTATATACTTAAGTATGTATGCAGGTATGTATTAGCATTTAATGGCACCTCAACACAAAAGTGACTATATGATGCCAATTAAAAGTAAAGTTCTAAAAAATGTAAAAAGTGAAGAATTGCACAAAACTTTTGGCAGATAAACCTTTCCAAACAAATGTAAATATGAAGTGTAACAAAATAAAATATAAAAGGTAAAGATATTAAAATTCTGTAAAAGGTATACAGAATAAAAGATAAAGGTAAAATCCTGAAAAACATATGGTCAATTTCTTTTTAATTAAAACTGCATTCCCTCAAAAAGTTAAAGATTTTCTTGGGTGGTACATCATCAAACAGTTTCTTGATTGAGTTCACATCAAAATACCGTATATACTCGCATATAAGCTGATACCAACTGCAAACTGCATTGACCCAGATCTGCTGTCGCATAATGCGCAGACAGATCTGGGTCTATCCAGTTTGTAAGGACTAATCAGTAGAACAAACAACATAGACCCTGATCTGCCGGCACATTATGTGACGGCAGATCAGAGTCTATGTTGTTTGCATTTGGACCTACGTTATACGTGAGTATAAATGGTACTTCTGCCCCACTAGGTGGAAGTCAACACACTTGACAAGAATGTGTTTCCATTATATACATTAACTCACTTGCAAAAGGTAACAGGAAGATGCTTGGCCAGGAGTTCATCTTGACAGATTGGACACAAATCCTCTTTTCCAATATCTCGCTGTTTGATCATCTCTCGACCATTATGCTCATCTTTTAGCCAATATCTGACTGACTTCTTCTTTTGTTGTTGCTGCTGCTGGTAGTTTATGCCACGCAGAATGTTGTTGATATCTCGTTCCACCAAACCCAGCTGCCATGATACTGCATTTATTTAGATCCAAGAATCAGTCATGATTGAATGTGAAATTACCTAATAACGAGTTTGAAATTTAAAGCTGGCCTCAAAAATAAACATACCGTGACAATAGGCCAATCTATTTCTACCATGTTTTTCTTTTAAATTTAAGCCAACCTTGACAATATCTTGCATGCAGATATGTTTACAATGAGTGACAGAGAATGAGACATATGATTTTTCTTTCTGAGACTCAGATATTCTCAGATATATGTGAAGCCCTATTGGTATAATTCTATAAATGTAGAATTGGGTATCAAAGAAAATCAAAACAAGATTTTGCTAAATTGAAAAATCTAAAATTTAAAATTTCTGTAAAGATTTCATGATATACATCCATGATTTTTTGAATAATTTTAGATACACACGAAATGGTTTTATCAAACATCTCCAATATTGTAATTTTGATTCATAACTACGTCTACCTTTAAAATAAGCCCTCCTCAAAATAAGCTAAAGAAAATTACTATTTAATTACCATACATGTGATTTTACCGGCGGTAGGCCAAAAATACCATTTTAAAAGCCGTCTACCACACATACAGTTTAGTAGTTAAAATCTACCGCTTTTGAAAATTGGATTTTATAAAAGAAAAATCTTTGCATTGAACTATCAGATAAACAACGACTCATAATAAGTAATTATTACTGTAACATTTTCCATCAGAATCCGAATCTGATTCATGTTCAAACTTGCTATTTTATTATAGTATGAAGAGAATACATATTATGGCACAAGAAAGCACTTGTTTTGTTTTCCATCCCCTTGAAACGTAAAATTTATGCCGATAAAAAATCTACTGGTTTAGAGGCCAACCTACTGATCAAAATTTGTAAATCTACTGGTTTGAAATCCTAGTTCTGTCACATGTATGAATTACATAAGCTGTGGCTTGATTGTTTTCACACTTTTAGGATATAGACCTGGTATGCTTGAAACCTTTCATCATAAAAATTTACCAGACCCAAACTCAAAATCCCCACATCAGTTATAATACTTTGAGCGTATAATATCTTAGTCATTGAAAATTAACCAAAAAAACACAAACAAATAAGAGAGAAAGAGATAGAGAAAACCAAAAGTAAAGAAACATAAAAATTTTATAGGCTATAATTTTAGCTTACCTATGAGTACTATTACAAACTGAAAAAAAACTGTGCTCATTTGAGCTTAATCTTTTAAGAAGGTCTGTTCCAAAAGCAAACTGTTCTTATTGTATACTGGGGTCATGGTACCAGGCAAAATGGGCAACTAAGTTTGCCAAAAAAATTTAAACTTTGCCTTCTTCTGTTAGGAAAGCAAAAATGACTTCGCCCTGTAATCTTTTAGATGTACATTGAGTAACAGTAGTATGTGGCTTTTGAGATGCTCCCTAAACCCAGCCAGGTAGTTAGTGTTGTAGCCCAGGTGAAATGTATTGCAGCCTTAGCAGTGTTGTCATCAATCATGCTGATAAAACAAACTCTTACACATTCACAGACATGTGTTTTAATAGCTGACTGACCATTACAACAGTGCTAACTAATGGAACGTACAAGTATCATCAACAGGCAATACATGGAAACACTTCCAAATATGGCCATGTTGGGGACTGACCATTTCATTTTTGAGGTGGCGGGGCGTGGGAATTTTGGCAAAAACATTCCAGCTCACATATAGCTTAAAAATAAATATTCTTGATCTGATTTTATAGCAAAAAAACACTATTATATCCATTATATTAGTTGAAAACAAAAATTATCATCCTGAGTTAAATGAAAACAAAATATCCTTGCTCGAAAAAAATCCCAGGCTCCCAACAAAAATGAATGGTTGGTCCCTTACTTAAGGTTATGTGCCCTTCTTGGTCTTTATACCAAGTATTTGGGCTATATGACTTCACGTGAGCACAGTAGAAACTACACATTGTATTTAATTATAACTGATAGAACTGATAGGAGCATCTAGATTAAATTATTGTAATTACAAATAGGTATAAATAGTTAATCAACTGACACAAGAACAAGCAATTTAATCTTTTTTTTTTACTTTTCAAAACTTCACCAAAAATTGACAGTCCAAATGATTCACATTTAATTTTGAATTAACTCTCTAAACATTTGGGGGCCCCAGGTGGCCAAGTGGTCTAAGGCACTTGCCTTTACAGATCACTCATATATCTCACTTCTGTCCATGTGAGTTCAAGTCTCAGCTCGACCAATGTAGGTATGTGAAAAAGTTTGACAGTAGCTTCCAATATGTCAGTGGTTCTTCCTGGGGTCTTCCCGGGTTCTTCCTCCACCAAATATACTGGCTGCCATGTATCATGTGCTTAAAAATGGTGTTAAACCCCACAAAACCAAACCTTAAACATTTAGTTGTAAAGTTCAGGTTATTAATCCGTAACATCAGTGACCACTGTGGTCTGAATAGATGAATGCTATGATATGACAACACCTGTGAATGTACTCTCAAGTACATGTTATACACTTGTTTCAAACTACATGTAGTTTGGAAATGTTTTCAACTGTCATTTCTGGTGAAGTATTAGAAACTAAAAACAAATTAAATTGCTTGTTTAAATGGCAGTTTTTTTTACCTATTTCTAATTACAATACTTTAATCCAGGTACTACTATCATTTAAAATCAATTACATTCTATAGTTTCAACTGTGCTTATTTGAGGTCATGTGGCCAAAATGCATTGCATATATCTCTCCATCCAGACATACACAATTTTATGTATGAATACACTGCATATGAATGTTTCATTCACACACTTACAAAAGGTGTTTTTGATAAACATACAACACAGAGAATTTTCTACTTCTCTACTTCAAGATAAACAATTACTTAATAATGCTAAATGCAAATATTCATACATATAATGATAAATAGCAGACACAGTTAACATAAGAGAACCCAAAGCACACAGCACACACACATGCATATATATATATATATATATATATATATTGCATTTTCTTGCATTGCTCCCACACCTCTCTGTTCAGCTCTTGCTTCTCAAAATTCTGTCCTACAGGAGAATTCACTTCTCCCTAAAATTCAAGTATAGCTTGACCCATGCTGTGTATAAATATTAAGGTACTGATAGAGAAAGTTTTTGTAAATGTCTGAATAATGACTGTTTAGATCATGATTCTAAGCATTTTCCATCTGACATGCATATACATTTTATATCTTCACAAATTAACAAACATAAAACTGGATCACCAATTACAGTCTATCATATATTTTTAGCTACCCAATACTTATCAATCGTCTGATTATTACATTGATAATCATTTGAAAAATATGATGTAAACATTTGTTTTTGTAACTGAGGCCTTTTGTAAAGCTGCATCTGTCAATATTAAGTTTCCCTTATTAGAAGCATATATATGTACATACACAATACTGAAGTAAAGGTTAAAATCAAAACCTAAAAACTGCATAAACAATCCATGATGAAATGTGGGATCTTTCTGGTTATAAAGTTCATTAAAAATTCTTGAACAAGAGTACCATGAATGGCACATTATACACCTACCCCATGGATGGCACATTATAACCCTATGCCATTTTAATAGTCCTTTATGTAGTCACTAGTATGGCATGGTTGACTTTGGAGATTATTAACCAACATGTCTCAGTGACCTTAACTTTGGTCAAGGTATGCATTCTTGAACTAAACTTACTTTGCAGAAATCATTATTTTCTGATTAGACTTACCATGGCCTTGACCGTTAGTCCTCAGAATATATAGATTTCTTTATTACACAAAGTGCAAGCCATCCACAAAGTTTGGTCAAGGAACTTACTCTAGAACAAAAGTTATTCTGCAAAACCCCATTCTTCTTTGAGCCACAATGACCTTCAGTGATCTCCCCAGACATTTTGGATAGCATCGGGGTACGCGTGTTTGGGTCATAAAATGTTTTACAAAGCGCGTGTTAACGTCATAAAAGTGAAACAAATTAATATCAATGAAATAAAAAGAAGTGCATATATTTACATAGTATTTTTTATTTACCTATGTTATAACAGTAACAACAATGCGTATCTCATTTATTTCTTAATTTAAATAAATGATATTCGTCTTTTCTTCTTTTCACCATATAAACTAACTGCAACATCACAATTAAAGTTTTTTAAGGGTTGTCCATCAGTACTGATTGTCATCAGGTAGTTCAGTAACCTCTGTGACAACCTGTTCCTTAAAACACTCTTAATTCTATTCATTGAGGAGAATGACCTTTCACGATCTGAAAAAATGGAACATAAAATTTTTTAATGGATGTACAAAAAAGAGACAAGTATACCTGAATCCTAATTAAGTTAATTACCAAGGAAAAATTCTTCAGGAATCAAGACAGTGGTGTGTTTTATAATGATCATCACAGAATAAGATAATACATATTCCTTTCCATTAGGAACAATATATCAAAGTGTTTGCTATTTTTAAGCTAAAATATTATTCAAATTAAAAACTGCTTTATTTACCTGCTGTTGAGGTAAAACTGGAAGATAAATATTGTTCCGTTTATTACTTGGATAGACAGAAAAGAGAAATGAGAAATTAATAGGGCAGCACTCACATAAGTTAGCAATATGGAAAACTTACCATCCAAACTAGCAATTTCCACCCAAGGGAATAATGTCTTCCATTCATTATTAAATCCCGTCCTTCGTTTCTTGATATCATTTTTTTTGGAAATCATGTTGGCGCTATCGGAATCAGAATCACTGCCACTATTCATGATGCCAATTTCTGATTGTCGTAACCAGGCCAACATGGGGCTAGCCGGGCGCTGGGTAATTTTTCATTTCTTGGAAGGTGGTGTGTTCATTTTTCACAATAATTTTGATTTTAATCGGTGTAACTGCTTTGGCTGTTAATGAAAACGACTGACATATATATATATAACACTACCAGTAGACTCCATTGTTGCTGGCCAATCACGTGACTAGGTGCAGACGAAACCCTCACCAAAGGTCACGCACTGGCAATCACGCAAGCCAGATACAAAGGCTAATGGTTAAGTGAGTGAGCCATTATCCCGGATTATCTTAATAAAATACCCCAGAAGAGGTAAGAACAGGTGTCATTTGAGTGGGGCTTTGAATTAGGTGACAGGATGTTTGTTTAACCGATTAATTTTATATGGGTAGTGGGAAACATCAAAGCGTAGCGGCACAAGAGCATAGCGTAGCGGCAGGTTCTAAGTGTCGGGGGTTATCGGAGTTTGAAACGATAGCATAGTGGGCCCGCTACGGTAAAAGGCCCTCGGGAGAACACTGACCTTGACCTTTCACTTTTGACCCCCAAATCAATAGGCCTCTTCCATACATTAAGTGCAAGTTTGATAACTGTAGACTGTGGAGAACTTGAGTTATTGTGCAGAAACATAATTGGTAACAGACAGTCAATCTGACGGATTGATGGATAGAAAACATCATAACATAATACAATCCACCTAATGATGGGCATATAAAAATGACTGACATGACTGACACTGTACATATTTAAATAATACTTTCAACAATATGTACAGTATCTGGGGGGAATCAAAGATTCATTCACACTTGAAAACATTACCAAACTTTTGGAAAAGGAAGAAAATCATGTATCTAGATAATTAATATTGTGACTTAAAAATTGTGTGTTACATCAATGCAAGTTCTAAATATATGTAAATGAGTTAATATTGTTTTGTGTAAAATCTTACACTATGAAGTGATCATGATATTTAAAATATCGTATATACTCGTGTATAATCCCATACCAACTGCAAACTGCATAGACCCAGATCTACCATCGCATAATGCAACAGCAGATCTGGGTCTATGCAGTTTGTAAGGACTAATCAGTAGAACAAACAACATAGACCCTGATCTGCTGGCGCATTATGCGACGGCAGATCAGGGTCTATGTTGTTTGCATTTGGACCCAGATTATATACGAGTATATACGGTAAATGTTTATGTTTATTCTTTTTTATTTTTTAAATGCTACTCCAGTTAGATAAGTCAATAACTCAACAAAACAATACAATACTGTTAACTTACATAGATTTCCATGCACATATATTCAAATATAAAAGCAATTTTGTTCATTTTTTTTCCTCTGTCTGTATTTGTCATTTCAGTAGTCTGTCAGATAAAACTATTGAAAAAAATAATACTCAGCAACTTACATGGATCTGTTTGAGACACACGAAATTTCTTCAACAATAGCCAACAGATATGTTTACACAAGTCTCTGTCCTTCTTGAAACTGGAACATGTGCAATGATGAGGGTCTCCAAGGAAGGCCTGTAACAGAGCATTAGTACATTTGCAATGATGAGGGTCTCAAAGGAAGGCCTGTAACATAGCATTAGTCATGTTGTTATGACCCTATGGCTCAAACAAATGTAACAAAAAGAAAGTGAAACAAACAATGTTTGTAAAATTCAACAAACAATTTATTTTAAATAATTAATGTGAAAATCAAAATACACTTACAGTTTCGTGTATTAAAATCCAAATAATCCAACAATTATTAGTGTCCTAATCGCAAGTCCTGTATATATAGAAACTATAAAATGTTCCAAATGAATGAATGTTCCAAGTTAATGAATGTTCCAAATGAATCTTCGTAATGAATGAATATTCTGAAAGAATGAGTCTTTGTAATGAATGAATGTTCCAAAAGAATGATGGTTCCGAATGAATGAGTCTGGACTCTCATGATGTTCCAACGATAATATAATCCAGATCATCTTTAAGAAATTCAGAGGCATCTGAGAAAGTCCTAAATATAACTCCAGGTAGCTCTGATGAATGGTCCAATAAATAATTCCTATCGAATTATCTATACAGCATGGCATTACAGCAGCATGATTCCAGCTCCGCTATTATTTCAATGATCTGATGATTCCAAAAAGCTGATCATAAAAAAAAGTTCTTTTCAACTCAAGATCTAAAATGGAATGGAAATAATTCGTATTTCTAGGTCTTTTATACAACTTGCAAGTGGCACATTTCACAACAGGAAACGTGTCATATTATGACCCAGAATGCAATACTAAATGCATCTATTTCATCAGATACAGTAAACAACTCTGACCTTGAACAAAAGGTCAGTAAACATGTTGTTATTTTGATTAATAGTACAACTAAACCCAACTTAAATATGACTCACTATTTGACACAACTTTAAAGTAGAGTCATAGGCCAAAAGTTTAAGCACACTATATATTCCATATACATAATTCCGTAACAATGTGCAATGATGAGGGTCTCCAAGGAAGGCCTGTAACAAAGCATTAGTACAGTAAATATATATGACTTTCACACTATGAATTCAGACCTGTGACATCTCATAGAGACAGGTGAAACCTCATGTCTTTCTGGATTTCCATGGAAAATTTAATGATTTATTGTACAAAATCTAAGTCAAAAGTTAAGAGCAGATTTTACATTCCTACTGAAGGCATTTTCATAAGTTGCAGCTTAAGCTATGCAGAAGTAAGATGTAGATAAATGAAATAAGATCTTTTCAGTCCCTGGTGTGTGCATACAAAATAAAATCCATTATTGATTAACATTTGGTACTAGTGAACCCAAATAATAGTTTTGCAGACCCATGGCCACAGGAATGATCCCATGATAAGAAAAAGACAACACAAAAATATCATCAGGAGAGCTATGAATAATAATAATAATAATAATAGGTGGCGCTCTACAGATATTACATATTTATGAGAGAGTGATAGGTGTAAGATGAAGTTGTTTGCATTTGCAACATGCATAATGGAGAGAATGTTGGCATACCTCTATGCTACTTTCATGTACTGTGGCTGAAATTTGTACATGCTCTAAGCACACAGCTGACCAAAATGGCCGCTCCCACATGCTCGAAATATCAGCCTGAATTAGTCCAAAGTAGGTTAACTTTAGCAGTTATTAAAATAGGGAAAATGAATTTTGCTTAGAGTAGGCAATACCAGTTTCTGAAAGTGCAATGAATGAAGTACATTACAAAATATGTAAAAACCAAAAAAGTTATTGGCTCGTTTTTTTTTTACAATTTGTCTTTGAAGTCCAGGAAGTGTAAATGACCAAGCAAAGCCAACAGTTTTTTGATAGGTGCACATCTGAAGTAAGACCAAGCTGTATACTCTATAACCCAAATTACACCCATCAATCATACACCAAAATAAAAGGAATTAAAAGTTCTTTAAACAATTGATAAGATATACAAGGTCTTTTTTAAACAGCCAGGATAACCATTGAGGAAAGCCTGGGAAATTCTTTTTCTTTAAAAATCTAACCCTATGCAAAATACGAAATTGTAGAGTGCCACCATAATAAATATGTATGTGGTTTAATGGCACATCACCACAATCCTGGATATGGAGTGCAGAGAAAGTTTAGGTATAAAAAAAAAACATACAAAAAAAAAAGATAAAGGCAAAAAAAGGTAAGAGCATTAAATGCATTTTTCATGTAAGCCACACTCTTTTAAAAAGTTCAAGACCTTCTCAGCTGGAACATGATCACAAGATGCCTCAATTATTCACCCCTTATGACATAAAATAAGCCTCAAGGGCAAGCAGAATATTATTTCTAAAAAGAGCTCCATTGAAAATAAAACATACCTTTACAGGTTTTGTTTCTCCCTCCTCTTTCAGAAGAAAACCTGTGGGTCCAGTTTCCCTGAGAATGTAGATGGTAGCATTGAGTGCCTCACATTGACGCCAAAACACCAGGTCATTGCATGTTCTACGCCACTGGACACTCCTTGCCATCCCTTTTGTTTGTCAGTGCACCATCTGAATACAGCATAGAGGAATTACAATTTTATTATAATTATTGTAAATGATAATATTATGGCATCATGAGAATATAATTTCAAAGAAGTAATTTTAGAAGATAGTAAGAAAGTGGTGAGTAAATTCACTTTAAGGGAATTACAAGCAGGTTCACTTAGCATTTTCATACTATCCCTATTCTCTGAGCAGGATTCTTTAAACTTTGTCTTGAAGTCAGTATTGTTCCCAGGTTGATCTGTTTGGGAGATATTTTTGTTCAAAATTTTTACATGACTGTTATTTAGAAAATATGGGGATTTATCAAACTTTGGGGTGAGCACCTCTCCTATAGACTCTAGGCAAAACACTGCTTGAATCTTTTTGACATAACTAAGAAGTTTTCACTCCACAGATGTTTCTAATTCTCTCTACAAATTCCTAATAAGGCCCTACCTTGAATACTATAAATCCATCTAGAAATCTCTGTACAAGATGCAATGAATTCACTCAATCATACACTACTGCCCTAGATGATGTATGTGTACTATCAACCTTTGGGTTCCCTGCTTCTGAAACTTCGCTCACGAGTGAGGGTTTCTCGAGAACCAATCTAACAAATTCCATAGTACACTCATGTTATCTTGCAACAGACATGGGTGATAGGTGAGTTCCACTGCCATAGAAAATGTACAAAAATGAGCAACAGTACAACTTAAATTATTCCGCATATGTGATAAATATAAGCTTTTAGAGAGATCCAAGAAAGTTGGTTTACCAGCTTTGGAATACATGCAGAAGACTCAGAGCTGATTGAATATAAATATACACAATTCTCAGTGGGACTGACAAAAGTGGATGAAGGAAAACTCTTCATTACCAACACCAATTATGAAACAAGCGGTCACAAAAATTAAATTATTCAAATAACCTATTATATGGTACTAGACATTAAGAAATTTTCCTTCACCAACAGAGTTGTCAATTCATCATATCATGGAACAGTTATAGATATGTGGTATTACCCAAAACTCGGAACATGTTTATTAGCAAACTAAACTAACACTAGTGATTCCTGCAAGTTCTGTGTTTCCTGCTACATGCAACCATGCAGCAACACACTGGAGCTAAGAGAACTGACAGGTCTTATATAAGTATTATAAGCTCAGAAATGAAATCCAGGAGATCAGTTTTTTTTATCAGTTTTTATTATCCAGAGATTAGAATAAAATGCTGACTTTATTTTACAAAACTAAAGAAGTCATTGACAATCATCTCCTACAGCTACCATCTTTACAAGTTTTACAACTATTCAACTAAAAGAAACAAGAGAAATCATTTTTTTTGTACCGGTAGAAAAGAGCTGATGCATTCTTAATTGTACCCCACCCTCAGTCTCTGATAGTAATTACCTGGCACAATTACAATCTAGCTCAAAATTATTCAAATTATGATAAGTGTAGGTGTCTCTGTCCTGACTCTTTTTACCTAACAGTTAACAAAATGTAATTAGGCACGTGAATTTTTTTTTCTATTAGAACATTCTTTTCTATAATTTAAACAATTCTGGAAATCTTTCTTTACTCGCAGGGGTGTTCAAGCAAATGCTGGCATTATAACATTTCATTTCATTTCTCCCGTAACCTTGCTGGTCGTAGGGGTGCCACTGATGACTTTGCGACAATCTCTCTCCATTTCGCCCTGTTCTCCGCTGCTCTTTGGGACTTTGCAAAGTCCATGCCTGTCTACTCTTTGATATTGTCTTCCCATCTCTTCTTCTGTCTGCCTCGTTTTCTCTTTTCTCTCACTGTGCCCTGCAGGATTGTCTTTGACAGGCCAGTTGAGCGTGAGACGTGACCATACCATCTTAGTTTGCGTTTCTTTACTGTGGTGAGCAGATCTTCATAAGGTCCAATTGCGCCTTGGATTTTAGTGTGCACCTCCACATTAGAGACATGGTCTAAGTATGAGATTTTCAGGATCCTTCGATAACATCTCATCTTTAAGGCATGGATTCTTCTCTCTATTTCTGCTTTTAGGGTCCATGTCTCACATGCATATAGGAATATGGACATGACGAGAGAGCGCATAAGCTTGATCTTGGACCCAAGCATGATGTTGCTGTCTTTCCAAATAGGCTTCAGCCTAGCCAGAGCAGCTGTTGTCTGCGCAATCCTGGAAAGAACCTCTGGTTTTGAACCTTCATCAGAGGCGATAGCACCTAGGTACTTGAAGCTTGTTACTGTACCCAGCTTCTGTCCATTCACTCTTATTTCCTTTTGGATGCCACTCAGGTTGTTTGTCATTAGGTTTGTCTTTTCAGAGTTGAACTCCATCCCATATCTTAGTGATGCTTGATTGAGACGGTTCACTAAGGTTTCCATTTCTTCCTCATCTCCTGCTAAGCCATCGATATCATCAGCACAGCGCAGGCTGGTGATTGTTCTGCCTCCAACACTGACACTGCCCTCGTCGTCTTCCAAGGCGTCGGACATAATCCTTTCCAGGTAGATGTTGAAGAGAGTGGGTGATAGAAGGCACCCCTGTCTGACTCCGACATACAGGGTTTCGATAGTGCGGATTAGTTTTGCATTTATGTTGTATATCCGCATGGTGGCCCACAAGGCTGCATGCCATACCTTGTCGAAAGCCTTCTTGAAGTCAATGAAGACATGATAGAGGTTTTGTTGATGCTGTAGATATTTTTCACAGAGGATTCTGAGATTGAAGATCTGTTCTGTAGTGCTATGTCCTGCTCTGAAACCTGCCTGTTCTTCCGCAATAATGTGCTCTGCTTGGGGTTTCAGTCTATTGAGGATGATCTTAAGCATAACCTTGCTTGGGTGACTGATGAGACTGATTGTTCGGTAGTTCTGGCACAGTTGTAGATGCCCTTTTTTAGGAAGAGTCACGATCAGAGACTGGGTCCATGGGGTGGGCCATTCTGGCTTATGAAGCAGTTCTGTCTAAATCTTGCCTATACTTGAGATACATTACATTAAATTAAGGTAGAAAAAAACACTTGGGGTAGTAATTAACCTTTCTTGGAAAGCACAGGTGGTGGTGATGGGGGTGTGGTGAGTGGCTAGGTGTCTTTAACTAGCAACAGGTGCCACTACTAGAGGGCGTTGGTGATCTTGATTAACCATTTCTCAAAATGGCAACCTAATTACACCTGGTATTTTCTCTGCTTTCATGCGTAAAAATCCAACAGTTCTACATCTGAATGTATTCATGGCTGAAAGGTCAATTGTCATATTTGGCATATATGACATATGGAGATTTTCCACAACATATTTGGCAGTAATAAACATCAATTTAATTTTTCACAAAGCGGAAAAACAAAGTAAACAATCATACACACACATCAATGCCTGTTTTATAAACAGTTTGGAGTTGATTTTACAATAATAAAGATGAAATGTTGTGAATATTTGCATAAAATGCCAGAATTGTGTCTTTTTTAAAGGTTACCCATGACTGCAAGAACTGTAACTTTTGCCGGCACATGCCTACACAAAATGTAAACAGAAACTGACAAACATGACAGTACAGAAAATGAACACACATTTTTTGTTTTCTGAGAAAAGTAGATGTTTATACCAATAGCTCAAATTATAAAAAGATATTGTCAATCTTTATACTAAATTTATTACAAAATGTTGGTATCACTTTTGTGGTGTAATGTATTTTTGAGGATAGACTCATCATATAGATGGCTTGATATATTACATAACGAAACATAAAACTGAACCAGTTTAGTATAAAGTGAATTAAATTGCAAGAATATAATAGGAAGTGGTATTAAAATGAAAATTTTAATATTTAACATAAGTGAATAATACATAAAGGTAAACTATTATACAGAATTTGAATCAAACAAAAAGTTGAGATTTGTGCAAGCATATAAGCAGCTAATCAATCTGTAATCCAACATTCCTTTATTTTAGAAAAAAAAACATCATCATAAATATTTTTAGATAGTCAACTCAACTTTTGGTCATCGATTTTATTTTAAAGTAATGAAAATTGACCAAACATATCTGATCCTAACCAATTTTTGAAACTGCAATTATTATTTACTAAATTGTGAATTCAGATCAATGTACATTGTAATGAATGTGCACTATTGGTTTTAACAGTAATATTGGTTTTAACAGTAACATATAATTTCAACTTGTGTATGACTATAAAATGGCATATTTCATGCACAAAATGTTTGGGGCGCTTTGTAAAAATGCACAGAAAGGCTTCCGAAGTACCTGGAACAGAGAAAAATTCAATTTATATTTAAAGCTGAATGTTCATAAAATACTTTTATATAACCATATGTAGGAAATATGCAAATTTCAGCATGAAATACCATGAGGTCAAGAATGTGAAAAATATACAAAAGACCAATATTACAAATCGTGGACGGTGCATGTGTTTCAATGATAACTGTGAATTTATTTCAAACGATATCATAAAGAATAGTTTATTTTTTAGTTCTCCACACACAAATTATGCAGAAAACATTATATTTTGATAATATTTATTAATTCTGGAACAATCGTATCCTGTTGCACCTTTAACACGGTTATTTTTCATCATTTGTCAATTTGTGTCAAGTTCCTGTGGATAAATTCTAGCTAAGTTTGGACCCGTTTGACAAACACTCTTCTTATATCGACAACGCTTATTTCCCTATTTCCAATTCTTTGCTAAAAGTTCAAGACAGCTTACTTCAAGATAATATGCTATATTTTCAAGTTATTTTTACAATAAAACGATCCGTTCCACTTCAAATACGCATGCAGAGCGCCATGTTGTTTACAGCCTCGATTTCAAATTGCCTAAGTGAAGAGTACTTATCAAAGGAATTTAATTTTTTGTTTTCGGTCAGTGCATAAAGAGAACCGGGAGCAAAGGGTGTGGCAACCTCATAGTTTTCACTCAGTCGAATCAGGGGCAACATTAGAAGAGTGTATGCTAGTCTCAGATGGAATTAGTATCAAAAGTAATAATAGACTGTTCACAGCTTATTATTATTTTATTTTTTTCCACAACGAGATCAGTCCGTCAGTCGAGAGACAGACAGACTGACAGAGACAGAGATGTATCTTTATTTCAGAACGGTTTGACGCACTTTTAAACATTACCCATTTGAAAATGAGATAGGCCAAAATTTGGCATTCACGGGTATATTAGGTTACTTGTCAGGCTGTAGTAGTTGTAGTAGTAGTATCAGCATCAGTAGAAGAAGAAGAAGAAGTATTATCATTGGTAGTATTGAGATGGAGAAGGGGGAAATATGTACTATTCATACTATGACAACAGTTTTTAAAGCAAACTTAGTCGATGTTCATTGCGATGTATCCAGACGGTCTGTGAAGCTGTAAGATAGCTAAATGAGCACTACTCCGATAAATTACCCACCCACCCACCCCCAACCAAATCTGTGCTGACAATGATGGACCCACAAATAGTCCATCATTATCAACACAGATTGGTGGGGGGGGGGGAGTTAATTTATCGGACTAAATGAGCACCACCAAGCTGGTAGTCTGCAGTAGGTACTTTCTACTAATGTCGTGTTTTAGTGCTTATTAATTGTGAATTTTATAAAATGGTAGTATCTTTGGATCAATGGAGGGCTAAAACTGGAACTTTCATTCAACTGGAGAAATGTAGAATTGTGCACAACAGCTTGAAGGGAAATAAAAGTTCATTTTCTCTAACTCTTAAATCGTTTCTCTGTTTAAGTCTTTTACATGTGATGAGTGGTTCTGTCAACGTAAATATGGAGCCTCCAAAGGAGTAGATAAATCAACTTAATTAACTATCAACGAAACCGGCAATGTCCTACTCACTAGGTCTAGTTCTACTGACATTGACATAACAACAACCAGTGCTGGATTACCCAATAGGCAGAAGAAGCACGTGCTTAGGGCGCCAGCAAAGCAGGGGTACCAAAAAAAATGAGAAATTAAGGTTTAGTATTGTTTTAATTTGAATTTCATGGGGGGGGGGGCTGGGAGGGGCACCATAATCTTTTCAGTGCTTAGGGCCTCTAAAGGTCTTAATCCGGCCCTGGCAACAACACTTTTGAATATTCAGCAGCAGCTCCAGACAATAAACCTCAACATACAATCTCTTACAAGCGTAGTAAATAATTTCTACGACGAGCTAAAGTGCTAGAATGACGCACTGGGATCTGAAAAGAAAATAATCAAAGAGCGTTTTTGCATTTTTTTGTAATTTGGAAAATATTGTTGACACACTTGAATCACATTCAAGAAGGAACAATTTACTAGTTTTGGTATGTTGAAAAAGAGCAGTGAACTGTAGCGTACTAAGGGGGGGGGGGGGCTGACGGGGCGATTGCCCCGGGCGCCAGAGGTCTTGGGGCGCCAAAACAGCTGATAAAAATTCGGGCCTTGTATTCTGACCCTTTGGGCCATCATCGTCGCCTCGGGCGCCATTTACCCTTAGTACGCCACAGGCAGTGAAATCTGGGATCTTGGTGAAAATGAGATGAAGATTTTTATTAGAGATTCTCTTAGTGTTGATGGAGACGTTATGATTGAATGAGCCCACCGACTCGGGAAGAGCAGCAAAAGTTATATAAATCCCTCTAGTCACTCATGACCCATGTATCAAATTCAGCCCGTACGAAGATAAACAGACCGTGCTGAACCTAGAACCTAGCGAGTTTGGCGCGAAATAAACAGGTCACCGAGGATTTGACTTTTAATGTCGGAAATGAAAGACAAAATCTAAGCAAATGGATGCATGAAGCACACAAACGATGGGATTTCGCCCGGCTTTAATATAATAAACTCATTATTAATGATGGGATATATGTATTTCATGAGCAAAACAAATGCCTGAAGTGAGTGAGTGAAACCAAAAAGCGACGGATTGAACGGCAAAGCTAGGTGACCAGAACGAGTGCTGATGTACGAGTTGAAGCATCTTAAACCAGCTACAGCCATGACATGAAGTTTTCAACACACAGATTCGGGAACTAAACAGGATGTTAGCCATGGTCCAGAACATTTTGACAGTAGTGACAAACTTACAATTTCTTTTTGATAAAATTACTTTCCTGGAATGTGAATAGGCTTAAAAATAAATGCAAGGACAGTTCTTTTGTACAGTTTTTGAAAGAAGATGATATAATTGTTTGTGGTTTTTTTTATTATTATTTTTTTTTCTTTTCAGAAACTTGGGTTGATATTAAAAATGAATTTAGTGATTTATTGGGCTTGAAGTTTTCGCATCAATCCATATGTGGAACTAAACCTAACAGAGGAAGAAACTTCAAATGGGGTTACACGGTTACATTGTTAGAAGTTGTTGAGTTGTTGACCTCAAATGGCACACATACTATCCAACACACCGTGTGCAGTGACCAGCACCCCGTAATCTACTGTCAAACACCGCACATTATACCATCAACACGCCGTGTGTAGTGACCAATACCCGACACTTACTATCCAACGCGACGTGTGCAGTAACTAATATCCAACACAACGCCTTCAACACACCGTGTGTAGTGACCAACACTCTATCGTCTACTATCCAACACCCTACATTATACCATCAACACGCCGTGTGTAGTGACCTGCTGCCCAATGGCTATGCATATATCCGAGATTTATATATAAAGCAGGACTCCCGGTATTAATTATATGGAAGAATGGGAACCGGTCTAGAAATGGATGAAGATAAAATAGAGTATATATGGGCCTGGATGACCATGATTGGTTGATAATGAAAAGTAAAATTTTAATAAAAAGAATCTTTTGAGAGCTTATCCTATTTGTAACTGAAAAAATAAAGACAATGTTTTCTTGATGGAATTTCAGTCTTTTTACATACTTGACTTTGGAACACTCATTACTGAAATTAGGACCTGATTCTCAAGGTGCAGAATTGAAATCACATGTTTCAAACTCAGGTAGATAAATAAATAATGCCACGGGACAAAGGCCTTTCTCCACACAGAAGCTTGCATCAAGAATGGTTCTATAGTGAGAAATATAGGTTTGACCATGAGCATTTAGAAATTTAAAGTTTTTGAATTTTTAATATCATGGTGTTTCCATGGGTTTTCTATGGGAGCTGAGTTAGTACCGTGAGTCCTATAGAGAACAACAGCTTTACACTGGTTCCACATATGCATGTACAGTTGAGTTATTATAAATGGAAAAGTATGGTTCTGTTTGTGGGTAATAAGCTACAGGAATACCTTTTGTCTACCTCAGAATGATTTTCAGTGGGATATAAAACACACTTTCAGATATGGCAACTGTTGCCATGAAAGTGGGTGTGGGTGGGAAGTGTGTAAAGTGTGTAGATTTGATTATGCTGGGTGGGGCGTTTTTGCACATTGGTTAATATCTATGCAATCAAATATATAAAGTTTTGATACTTTACCATTTATAGAGTAATTATGGTCACCAATTTGATATTTCCTAGTTGTGTTTTGAAACATTATGCTTCAGATACGATTACTTAGATCTCTACCACCATGCTTAATACTGATGACCACTCATGATTTTGTGTCCCACCAATTTCCCTGAATGAATGTTTTGGATCTTCATATTTTGTATTTTAATTGGCTTATGTCTACCTTACTTTAGGTTTAAATTATATGCATTCTGGTGGAATCTTAAGTAATTTTTGTCATTTAAATCTCCTTTTCTAAAGATAAACATGAACATATAGATGGTCACATTAATCTTTAGCTTATTTATTGCATAATATGACAGGGCTGATGATATAGTTCAATCTTAAATTGATGAGAGATAAGTGGTGATAGCAAACAAGATAACTCTTGATTAGACAGATTTATTTTAATATTTTTTCCGATTTTCTAAAATGAAGCTCAAATACTTAAATGTTTCCTGAAATGCACCATTGTTATTGTTGGTATACATGAACTTGCAATATAATTTAACATTCACTAATATAATCTTTTACAAGCGGGACTATATGCACTGTTTCCTTATGCATTCTACTACTGTACATAGGTCTGTCAAGTAAATCAAGGGTGGATCTAGGACTCACGGTACTAATTATATGTAAGAATGAGAACCGGTCTAGAAATGGATGAGGATAAGATAGAGTATATATGGGTTTGGATGGCCATGATTGGTTGATAATGAAGAGTAAAATTTTAGTAAAAAGAATCTTTTGAGAGCTTATCCTATTTGTAACTGGAGAAAAAGGAGAAAATATTTTATTGATGGAATTTCAGTCTTTTTACATACTTGACTTTGGAACACTCATTACTGAAATTAGCACCTGATTCTCTAGGTGCGGAATTGAAAGCACATGTTTAAAACACAGGTAGACAAAACGAAAATGCCACGGGACATATGCCTTTCTCCACACAGAAGCTTGCATCAAGAATGGGTCTATACTGAGATTATAGGTTTGATCATGAGCATTTATAAATTTAAAGTTATTGAATTTTTAATATCATGATGTTTCCATAGGTTTACTATGGGACCTGAATTAATACCCTGAGTCCTATACCTCAGATCATGTTGGAGGTGTCAGTAAATTTGCATATATTGTACTGATACTGTCACGGACTTTAGCGGAGATTAGAAACAATCAGGAAAACTAGAATAAAATGGCAGCGAATTAAAGTAGCACTAAATTCCTAAACTGTAACTGACTTTAGCAGAGACTGAAAAGAATCCGGAACATTAGATTAAAGTGGACGCTACTAAAAGTACGACAATTAATTTCCGAAACTGTCACGAACTTTACCAAGGCCAAGAAAAATAAAATAAAATGAAAAAAAAAGATTCGGATTATACTAAAAGTAATAATAAAATTCCGAAACTCAAACGGGCTTTATCGGAGACTAAATTATGCCCCGATTTTTTAAAAAATATTGTCGAGTCTAAAAGTAATACTAAAATTTGTTAACTAATACGGAATTAACGTAGATTGAAAAGTAATTTCCACAAAAATGTAAAAATCGTAGTCGATGTTTCCCCAATTTAAGTGTTCTTCGACTGAGAATGCTTTCGATATCGTGAACATCGTCTTCTTTCTTGGTCACTCGTTGTAATTCAGGCAAGCAAAAAGTTCCTTGTAACATTTCTCCGTTCATATCTTCCAGTTTATAGTTTTGTTTTTCCAGTAGGAACCAAATCTCTTGTGTTTAATTTATTTCTTCTTCACGGATGATGCCTCAGACGTTCAAGACAATCGCATTGCATACAAACACTATACCCACAAAATACTTATATACTATCACGCAAGAGAGGTAATTATAATGGATGGATTTTTGTTTTCGTTTCATTTGGCAATCATTTGAATAATATAGACTTTTCGCATATTCATTCTTTTTATATTTTTCTCGACCTAGAACCTCTCTACACTTTGACCTCTAGAAGAGTTGTTAATATATCTAGTTTATAGTTTAGAATTCATAGATTTTTCCGAGTAATAAACATTTTATTACAAGCGATACGGAAATTTTTTATTTTTAAAAATTACTTTTATTGTTTTTATGGATCCGATTTATAGTAGAATATACCTACACTAGAGCCTGTGGGTAACATGTTCGTACCAATAACAAAAAAAGTTTTACGTTCATGATGTTTACAAATTTACTGTGTACAAAAGGAACAATTGCATCAACTTCGACACAGATGTTTTAACCATTGGTATCTGAATGCTATAAAAAAAACCTGATTTATTTGAAAATGTTTAAATGGTCAGAGGACATTTCTGTAAATTGACAGTTTAGAAGAGCTCATCAGAATCTAACTCCTGATCTGCGAGAACGCATTTACAACTACTTTGTACAGATTTAAGTGAAACACAAAGAACAAATGCATCCAACACGGCATATACCTCATTCTTATCTGAATGTTATACGAAGACTGATTACTTTAACAATGTTCAAATAGTCAGACATTCATCAGCTGCGAGGACATCATCTGACTTGCCATGCCACGACTTCTGTCATCAGTGTTACACCAAATACCATGGAAGAAAATCGATGACACTGTTCAAGACTTAGTGGATTTATCAAGCACTTTTAAAAGAACTGATTCCACAAGACGAAAAGATTTCTTTGAAGTCTGGATGCCGTGTCATGTGTGTTAGCTTTTGTTTATCAACAGATTCTTTGTGGCACATTTATGGACAGTGCATTGGGGCTTGAACTGTTTAAATTAAGAGTGTGAGCGAAAGCATTCATTCTAAATTCTCTCTAAGTCACTTTTGGGGTAGCTGGAATACGACTTTCTTTCTTGGATGATCTCTCTCTCTCTCTCTCCAGTGGAAGTAAATGGTATTGGATATGGGACAATCATGTCTTCTTTAAAATCGATAGCGTGAATTTCTGCCAACACTTCTTGGAGAGTGTTAGGTGCCACAGAACGTTGTAGCCGCATGGCCTCTGGTTTCTCTTTGGAAATGTGTGATCGTTTCATGACAGCAGATGATTCGAATTTAATTTGACTAGGTTACATCTCTCTTCCTATATACATAGCACCCCTCGACCTAAGAGAATACACTAGTTCAGTTTTCAATTTGTGAACATGGAAGAGTCACAACATATCGCACTTCTGGTCAGAGATTTCCAGCGAGTTCATTCGAAAGTACACTTACCATAAGACTTCTGACTACTCCTCTCGAGATAAAAGTCAAGATACCTGCTATGTCTGTCAGCTCTAAAATGTCAACAATGTCAACAACAAAAATAAATTAAAAAAAAAAAAAAATCGAACCTCTAAGGCAGGAGAAAAGAGAAACAAAAGTTAAGATACCTATTATCAATTTCAAGAAAAGGACATTGGTCTTCAGAGTGTCCCTAGAAACAAGAAGAATGAGCGTTCTTCTTCAAAAGCAGAAGAACAAGAAGAAGAACCAATACAACTAAAGAAATTAAAGAAGGCGAGACAAGCAGAAAAACAGCAGAAGAAGAAATCATAACAGTGAAGAAATTCAAAGGAGAAAGACAGTAAAAGAAGAAGATAATGGACTTTGGTGATGTTTTATGAAATTTCATGGTGATTATAATTTAAGAGGATATACCCCCCTACCACCACCCCCACCACCCCAAAAAAGTAAGTGAAACGTTGTCTTTATTTTTCCTTTAGTATTGATAAGATTTTCATACACTCACAAACGCACACCTTTTATAATGAACTGATTTGAGTTTTGTTTGATTTGGTAGTCACTGAATAGTATCTCTTTTCTAAAAGATATAGGTGGCTATAAAAAGGACCTTTTTATAACAAATTATTATTATGGACATTCCATTATCAGCTGTAACTGTCTTTTTCCAAGTCCAAGTCCTACTCCTGTTGCTGCTGACGTGGTAGTGGTAGTAGTGACTACTGCTTCTGCTGCTGGAGTCTCAGTAGTGGTCATCGATGTAGTCACTGAAGGTTTAGAAGTCATGGAATGTGAAGTTCTCTTACTCTTCGGTTTGGCTAAAGAAGATTGATCCATTTTTCTCAGATGTTTTAACTCCGCCAAAATGTCTTGTAACAGTCTGACCGTTTTGTTTTCACTCTATTCCTTTTTCTAACGGTTCAATGTTTTTATCTTCTCATTTTCTTTCTTTCTTTTTTCCTCTTGTTGTTGCTGTTGTTGTTATTGTTGAACAAATACTTTTTCTTCTTCTTACTGACGTTGCAAATACTCTGAAGCTCCATCTGTTTCTTTCTGAATCATCATACGCTGGTAATGATGGAGAAGGAGGCGAAGGTTGTACTACGGTCAAAATTTCTTGCGAAGAAGATGAGAAATCGCACAAAATCAAATTGAAGTAATTCTCTTCTGGAAGAACACTTGCTACAGCAGTAGTAGGAGTAGTAGTTGTACTATCACTCCTGGTATAAGACGTATTCACCGCATGCACTCCCCAAAACATCGTCTTCGTTTCAGCCATAGGTATTGTGTTTGAACTCTATAGCAATGGCATATCGTAGTACGCCAGTGTGTGTGTGTGTGTGTATATATATATATATATATATATATATATATATATATATATATATATATATATTGAAAGTGACGTCACGCGTCCGCTGTCTTCTGATTGAAAAATAGACAACACGCACCTGACTGGATTATGTTACATGCATTCTGATTGCTGTTTAATCCGGACTACCCCATGTATGTCAAGGCATCGTGCGCCATTACCAGGATCACGGACAGAGCTATTTGGAAGAGAAGAATATATGTGGAGAGGCAAGGATGCCTGAAGCATGTCTTAGTCTACATACCTGCCGTGAGAAGAAGCTTACGCCGGAGAGCATTGAAGAGGTGCCACTTGTGTTAACCAACTTCAGTTAACCAAGCCCATCGGCCCTTTTCAGGGCAACCCAAATATCTCGGAAAATAGAGATACTACTCAAAATTATTGCCACTATATTATGTGTTTTATGTTTGTATGTTTGCGCATGTCTATGTCTGTTCACAACTAATTAAAACTTAAAAGCCCCTCATATGTTTTTGGGTATAGTGTGTCTATAAACACTCCAACCCTTTGCTTTGACATGGTTCTTTCCCACCCTACATCTCTTGTGTGATAGTATGTTTGTGTGTTTGTAAATATAATGGGTGTAAGGACGACTACCCCTTTTGTTGGTTAGTAAGTGTAGTGGGTCTTGGTCACTGCACGCGGCCTGTTGGATTGTAATTTAAAAGTCTGGTGCTGGATAGTGGTAAAAAAGTGGGTTTTTGATAGTATATTAAAAAGTTCGTGTTGGATAGTAATTACAATGTCGGGTGTTGGATAGTAATCAAAAAGTGGGTGTTGGATAGTAATCTTAAAGTGGGCTCCGGATAGTACCCAATAAGTGGGTGTAGATAACTAAGTATTGGTCGCTATATTCCCATGTTAAATTCCCGTACGGCTCCATACATTTTTCAACCTAGAAGAGGTACATTTTTAATATTCCCCTTAGGGCTCTATTTAAACATACAGCTTAATGCTTATTCCCCTATGATTCCAGAATTTTTCAGTTATTGAAGTCAACAACTTCTAACAATGTAACCATATAACCCCGTTTGAGGTCAAGCACATCTAACAACGTAACTATGTACCGTCAATGTTAAATTCCCATACAGCTCTATTATGGCCCAGAGTGTAAACCTACGGCGTAATATTAATTCCCGTACAGCTCTAGAGAGCCCGACATTCTTCTTCTTCTTCTTATTATTATTATTATTATTATTATTATTATTATTATTATTAACAGCAGCAAACTATTTGTGCAGTAAAGAATATTGTTTGACTGCACTACCGGTAAATTTGTCAAGAAACGGTGGTGGTCTTGTAGTTAGACATGTGTTTCATTTATACTAACCAAAAAATGAATGAGTTATTCCCCTTGTATTGCTGATAATGGCCGAAGGTCTTGAAGCTCAGCTTGCAACTTTGACGCAAGAAAATGCATTTTTGAAGAAATATTTGTCACTTAGAAAGAAATGTGAACAAATTCAACAGGTTTGTTCGTATGACACCGTTATTATCCAAAAGATGATTACGTATGCATATTTTAATTGCCCAGTTCAGATTAGTTTTGTTGGTATCCTAATTTCGAGAGAACTCTACGCAGTAAAATGTTACCAGGGTTGAATATTTTATTTCCAAATACATTGTTTTAAAATAGATATTCACTGCCATCCACTGTTGAAAAACTGTAAGCATATTTTTTATTTTTTTATTTCTACAATAAAAAGCGCGCTCAGGGGGGTGCACAGGATCAAGATTTGGGGGACATAGGACAAAAATTTGCGGGAAACCTACAAACCTCCACTCAGTGTGCAACACTGGCGTTGTATTTAGGTTTGTGCCATCCCAGGACCCATTTGGGAGCATCTTCCCCATGCAGTAGCAAAGAGATGAGGGGTGGCAGGAAGAAAAAGGTCACAAATCGTGAATCTTATTTTTCATAACTGCTTGTTAGTGCTGTGTTTGCTACATATTTTTATTCACTTCATTTGGTTTTTATTGGGGTTTTAAGAAAAATGCTGCCAGAATTTTGCCAATTCATAAAATTTGTTGCCCTTGGCCTGGGCCTAGTCAGCCTGTGCAGAAATATGCCACTACATATCATCATCATCATCTTTTGAAATTGAATGGAAATGTCAACTATTATGCAAACTTAGTTGTGAAATGAGTATCTGCAGTAGATACAAGTGTATTTACAGTACAATAAACAGCCTCTAGTTTTTGTATATCGGTTTAGTTTTAGCTTCATATAAGCAGAATTTCTTCTTAATCATATTTTTTTTAAAATAACTGTTTTACTCACAAGCTGAACACATCATATAAATCAATAATGCCTTACTTATACATCTCCTAAATTGATAAGCCATGTGTTTGCCAAGGCTATACAATTTATCTCTAATTGCATTGATTGATATTTATATTATTATTTTTAATGGCTTTAAACAGTCATCCCTGGTAGAACTTCTTTATCTACTCCAAACTGGAGGTGGAAGAGGTTTTGGCTTCAAAGGTTGGAAATGACATATATTTCCTGTTTATTATGAACCTTTCATATAAATTCTATTGTTGTCACATATATTGTCAATGTGTTTATTTTGATTATTGCTGCAATGCTGGCTCATTCGGCGTTCAATCTATTCAATTTTTCTTAAGCTTTTAGTTCGCTTATGTTAATTACGACCAAGTTGGATTATATAACCAAACTAGAAATACATGTAATAAGAAAATAAGAAAAGCACAATAATAACAGGTTAATAACCCAATTAATTACATAAATTCTTTTCTAAATACAAATAGCACTGCTAATCAGCAATTTAATTATTTACTTTTGCAGAAAAAAGAGCGGTATCAAAATTTTATTTCAAAATTTTGTAAGTAGACAAATTCCAAAATGAAGATAATTGCAGTACATATAAAAAATTCATACTCTTTAATGATCAATGTCATTTTCCAAGTTAACAAAAAAGCTACAGGTTATCTCTCTCTCTCACTCTCTCTTATGCTGCTTGCGATAGATTTCTATTCTATGTGCAGCATAGAAAGATTAATGTTGAAAATAAATTTTTTATATAGCTTACTTTATATACATATACCACTAGAAACCAATTTTACAAAAAAATATTACAACTTAATCTTATTGCATTTCTCAGACCGTGTTACAAGTCCAAAATTCGTTTTTCACAAACCAGTATCTTATTAGTTTTATAATGTTTCGTTTGTGACAATGGGAAACATTTTCACTCAACAGTTAATGTTGTTGTTTTTTTTGTTTTTTTTTCAAACGTCAAAGTGCGACAACCAGTAGCTGCTTGAAACTGTCCTAATGTACAGTGTAAGTCATTTAAGACTTCTACTCAATGCGCTTATTATGTTATGGGTGGGTGGGGAGAGAGAGAAGGAGGGGTAGGGATAAAGAGTGAAGAAAATAGACTTTTTCAGATTTTTACAAGTAAAAACAAGAATTTTTTTACACATGAAGCAGGGTCATTACAACATTTTAAAAATAATTTAAATGGTTGGTCCCAGAGGAAATCAATAATTATATGTAAATATGGTTCGTTTTAGACACTGCAAGAAACCAGTTTTATGCGATGATATGAGAACTTAATAGCAATGCGTTTCTCAGTCCAAATTTATTGTTCACAAATTAATATCTTATTAATTTTAAAGTACGTGGTTTTGTGACAACAACATTTTCATTCAACAGTCAATGTACATTTCGAAATATCGAAGCGACATTGAGCAGTAGCTGCTAGGAACTGTCCTGACTGACCATTGTTGACTCAAGGCAGGAAGCTACAGTAACAAGCATAGCAGCTGATTTCAAAGTTAGAATGTCACTCCTTGGCCATTGCCTGGTGATAGATTCATGAAAAAACTTTTTTTTCAATGAAATCACTTTGTTCATGACATGAATGGCTGTTGATAGAGCACAACAATCAATACAGTGTACACAATTCCACACATTGAAAAAAATTTCATACTCTCTGATAAACAATGTTATTTTCAAAGTTTAAGGATAAAGCTACAGAAGAACATTTTCTAGCAAAGATCATGTATCTTTTTTTATTATTTTAATATTTGATGCCATGTTATTCTTCTTGAATAAACTTTGAAACGAATTATGACGTACATGTCATATTATCCCATGTGCTTGATCATACATGTATGGTATAAATAGTATGGCATTCATTTGTAATCTCTTTTTGAGTTTTTTTTGTATTACATACATGTGACAGAAAAGACAGGTCAGGTCAGGACAGATCAGGAGATTTCCAAAATTTGGTCAGGAGTTTTGAGCTCAAAATTGGGAGGATTTTCATTGACCTGAATTTTAGCATGCAAATGGACAAAAATTTCAACTATTGAACAAATTAAAATTTTTAAAATATTAAAATATGCAAATCATCTCATCAAATCAGTCCTTTCACAGTAGCTTGTTGCAATTCATGCTCTCCTTGTATGTATCACAAACATTTTTAGCATTTATTAGGAGATCATTGCCTGGTTTATATTGGTGGCAGTCCTCATCATTGTTGATCTCAATACTTAAGAGATTATGTACTGTTACTGGATCAAGGTTTCCGCTGGAGTCAGCCTGCATTTACCTCAGAAAGGAAAATGTCCTTTTTAGTGTATGCATTGGAATGTGGCAATGTTAATACAACTCTACTGAGTCCAGCAAGAAGTTTAAATTGTTTCCTGCCTGTGGGTAGATTCAGATTGCTGAAGGGCCTGCCAGAACTGCTCAAGACTGGTATTGTCTGGATCTAATGCTGTTTTAATGTCAGTAAGATTCTCCACATGAAGCACAAATGCATACATTATACCATCACACCCTTTGTAACTTTAAGCCAAATTTGCAGACACCTTTGTTGTCATCATTATTATCATTATCACCACTCTTTAATAATGACAATCAAATTCAAAAAACGATTATCACTTGGTAATATTATAGATGAAGACAAAGACCTCATTCATCTCAAGCATTATGGATTACAATGGCAGTTAGAGACATGTACTTTAGTCTGGTTACATTCATGTTTACAAAGGATTAAATAAAGGTCAGTGGTGTTTATATCAGTTTTTGTGATGCTGTCTTTCATAGTAGTGCCGAATGTATATTTTGCCTAAAAATCGTGATCACTGGTCAGGTTCTGCAGGTGGTCGCTCACGACAGTGAGTTTATATAATAAATTATTCATATTCATATTATTATTATTATAATTATTATTATTATTATTATTATTATAGTACAATTAAGATTATGATTTCTTATGAAGAATAAAAAAGTCACTATGTGAGTAGCTTTTGTCCATTTGCATGAGAACTTTTGTGCAATTTCTGAGTCGAGAAACATTATTTTGACTAGATCTGAAAAATGATCTGCTACCAGAAATGGGAAATTATATTTTACTATAAAGTTGGCAAATAGTGCCTCAGCATGTGTAACTTTATCCACATTTGATGCAGATTCCGCGAACATGGATTTCAGTGATGGCATATTTGTTATCACAGTTTATATGCTATTATGAGATAGGGTTTCTGCATGATGCGTGATGTCATTCTTGGCACCGTAACAGGTTTTATAATCAGTTTTACATGAAGAACAGAATGCATATTCATGTCCCTTCGAACTTGATTCCAACCACTGAAATTCCTGTTTCCATCCATCATCGAATTTTGTGTGATTCTTAAGTTGCTTAGATTTTGGCATTTTGGCATTGGGAGATAACACATGCTTAGACATCTTGACAAACTTAAAACACCAAAGTCACACCGACCCTGTTTTTTCATTGCGCAAGCTATCTGGAGTACACAATTCAAACACTGTTCTTCGAAATCTAAAATGTGTATAAACGTCATTGAAAGTTTACACTGAACTTTTCAGTGTAAACCTAAATTTGTACGCTCTATCTTAGGGTAAGGACATTTTCAATGGATGTTCTGTCATTTGAAAGTTACAGCAGTATTCACAATATGCCAATTTTACTTTGGCCCACATTTTTCGTACAGAAAAGTAAGAAAAAGAATCCATCAGTATGCTTCAGTGTAGGATAGGAAACTTCCACCCTCTGGATCAAAATTTTGCATCAGACACTCGGCACAGCCTCGTGTCTGACGCAAATTTCTGACCCTCAAGTGGAATTTACCTAGCCTGTACCGATGCATATTATAGATTCTATTAGTCTTGCCCTGCTTAAGCCAGTTCACAGTCATGTGATCACAGGCAGTATTACCGTAAGTATACTACACTAGAACCAAAGTGTGAAAAAAATGTAACATTTATTTTTTCAATAATAATTTTGCATACATGGGAGATTTCAGTGAGTGACGTGAGACACCCCTCAACTCGGGAGAAAGACCCTACCATCCGGGATGTTCACATGTACATGTATGGTTTTACTGCTTTCAATAATTTGTTCAAAGTGGGTCTTGTAAATAGTGTGGAAATTAAAAGGAAACTATGACAAAAATTAATAACCAGTACAACAAGCACTTTTATGAAATATAATTTATTGAGAAAGAATATTGAAGGTACTGCCTGATGCAGAGGAGAATGTAATTTCTGCATGTGTATATGATAACAGGTATACACATAGTCGATGAGTAGGAATGTACATTGTAGCTAGGCAATATGTCTGATGTATGCTCTGCCATGGGGCAGGGGGATATTCAAGAAACTTAAAATGTGGTATTTTGACTACATTACACATGTTTGTCTGTGCGTATGCCTAGCTAGGCCACTGCTAAATACTACAAGAAATGTTACTACCATAAAGTTTGTATAGGTAAAGGTATGAAATTGAGACCTGCTGTGGTTGTGATTATGGCGTTTGTCCCATCTGTTTGTTTAGAGTGTTGATCCGTGAAGCAAATGCAATAAAATCAGTGCAGGGTGCCATAAAACCCACTACAACTGTAATAAAATTTGGGAAGGAATGCCACTAGATTGACTGGATGTCCACTAGGCTTGGTGGACATCCACTATTCATAGTGGACACTTAATCCCTTGCCTGTGTCAACATCCACCGGATTGAGTGGACCATCTATAATCCACAATGTGTGTAATGTGTAAGGACATTGCATCCTTATTTGGAAATGTAAACAGATCATAGTAAATATTGTGTGCATTGAATAATGTATTGTAGAATATCCAAACATAGTAAGCCTTATTTGGAAAATGAATTACTGCGAGAATCTCATGTTATCTGTCAAGGTTTTGTCAAAGTACGGTTAGTGTAAACATACCAATATAATTTACCTTTTATTGGCTTAATAACATTATCATAAGCCAAACTTCCAGAAAAGCATAACTCTACTTAGGTGATAGAGTTTTCCTCACATAATCTTTTTGTCTTTGACAATAGTTTTATATGCTCCATTGCAAGGTATAGGATCACTTTGTAGCCTCGACCATGTTGAGGCTATGACATCGTAGCTACACTAGTGCTATGATAATGATCGTGGTATTCTGATATTTAGTATTTATTTTGTATAGCGCCACCTGTTGTGTTTTTACCTTTTTTACACTGGACGGCCTTAAAATACTAGTTCTGCATTGCCATTTGATCTCATGAAAATCTCAAGATTGTTGCTGAGTGCACGATTTTAAAAACACATCCATGAATATCATTGCTTTCCAAACATGGCTATATCTTCTTCAAATCAATATCACTGTATATGATCTGTCAACCATTTTGTTCTCTGATAATGTCCAGTGATGTCCTACAAGAGTCTGATCATATGATTACCATATTTGTCAATAAGTGAGTGATCAAATCTACAGTAGCATATAAAAGAGAAAATGTTAAGTATGGCTATGTCGTTTTTTATTGTATATTTTTTTCTTTGCTACTTTATCTCGTATTTTCACAAAAATGAGTGATGTAAGAAAACAACCTTGACCTTAACTTAAGTTAAAATATTTATCGTCCATTCCACAACATAGCATTGTCACATACGTTTCTGACCAGCAAATTTTTTATTTTAAGCTAAATCTTTTATCACATAATAGTTACACTTTGCTTGCTACAAACTGTATAATGTCCGTAATTTATGTGCCCAATGAATTACAAATGAATTACAAAAACAGACAGTCTAATGAAAACGTACTTCCAAGACACAGCGATGTCTGCCATTATTACCCCTTAGCAGGTTCACTTACAGTTTCAAACTTATTTTATGAAGAAAATAATGCAAGCACTTCAGTTTAAATTGTCAAAGTAAACATTCAGAAAGTGGTTTTGCCGATTCTATTCTTTGAAACACAAATTGTTATTTACATATAGATGATTTAGTTTCGAAACGAGTCACCAAGTTTTCATAATGAAATGATAACTTGCGGAAATCAGGTAGCAATATCTTGTGGCGTGATAGAGTTAATGGTCAGTCAGCTATTAAAACACATGCTGTGCATGTGCAAGAGTTTGTTTTGTCAGCGCAATTGATACGAACACCTGCTAAAGCAACATACAATACATTTCGCCTGGGGCTTAACACTACTTGGTTGGGTTGAGGGAGCATCTCAAAAGCCATAAACTATTGTCACTCCGTGTAGATCTAAAAAAAAATGACAGGGCGAAGTCATTTTTGCTTTCCTAATAGAAGAGGGCAAAGTTTACATTTTTTGGGCGACTTAGTCGCCCATTTTGCCTGGTAGCATGACCATGTCCTGCCCCACCTTCCACCTCACCCATTGCTAAGTAGATCAAAACCAAAAGTTTGTAATATGGAAGACTTTACATCTGATCTAATGATTTACATTCCAGGATAGGAAATCTTCCCTTCAGTGCTGAACCATTCCATTACTTTCATTTCTTAGAATCTTTCTTTACCTTCATGGGAGAAATTCAGTTATCTAAATCTTAATTCACTGACTCTGTAGCTGATCTTAGCCAGGTTAACATGGGGCTAGTCGGGTGCTGGATAATATTACATTTTTTTATGGTGGTGTGTCCAGTTTACTGAATGGGTACTAACTTGAAAAGTAATACGTGTCACATCTATTGAGCTGGTCATTGTAAAGACTGAAAAATAACATACACTACCAGTAGACTCCATCATCACAGGCTGATCATGTGACAATGACAATGTAAAGACAAATCAAACATCAGAGGTCATGTACAGGCAAATCAGGCCAAGCCAAGTATAAAAGATAATGGCTACACTAGTGAGTTATTATCCTGGATTGTCTTAATTACATATCCAAGAAGCAGTAAGAAAAGGTGTCATTTGAGCAGTAGGGCTTGAAATTGGGTGATAGAATGTTTACTGCCAAAATGATAGCATATCCTGACTGCGACAGTAAATAGTCATTGTAGGAACACTGTCCAGTGTCAGATAATGACCACTGAGGAACTATGATGGCATGCCTTCAGAGATACTGCCATTTTGGAACTGTCCATTTTTGGAGACTATTGAGTGGCCATCTGCAAGATCACCATGCACATAAGTATACAACTGGCTTTTCACACAGTTATTGTGTGTGTAAGGATACAAAAGGCATGGCAATGGTTACTTATTTATTGATCTATACTTTCACTATTTTAGATATCTATATTGTTGTTTTCCGTTGTTTTCTATTCATGTTTTATTGCAGTTTTCGATTTATGGGCTTGTAGTGTATTATTATGAAAATAAAGACAAACATGAAAGTTTTTAAATTTTTTTGTAACATATATCCATTCAGGGGTAGAAAAAGCCATTGCCTTGCAGCCCTGGACAACAAAAAATTACCGTTAATGATGAGTAACCATGTTTCCCAATGTGAAAGTCCTGGTTTGGCAACCGAAATAATATTATATAAAAAATGATCATGTAAACATGTTAAAAATTAAAATGGAATTTTTTATATTTTCCAGTCACACTCATTTGATTACTGAGTTGTCCCTCTGGGTGCCTACAGGAGGGTTTCCAAATTATCTCTGTGTAATTTCGTAGTTGAGTATGTGTTGGGTGATTGCCCTCAGTAAGAGGTCGCACTAATCCACATGTCTCTACTACTCATGATCTGATTAAGTCCATATTACCAACCCCACAGGGAGAACCATTAAAGAAACAAGGCTCGACAATGTCTTTTGTCTACACACCAATATATAGTAGTGGTATCTGTCATCTTTGGCTTGATGTACACTAAATGTCTATGATCTAGTACATGTATTATCCTTTCTCACTGGTCTGTTGAAGAAATAGGCACTCGCTGTAGAGTATGTGACAGTTGCTCAGTTGGTTAGCTTTAGCTAAAGGAATATGGCAAGTTTAAATAATCAAACCAATCACAATTGTTGTTGCATACTACACTGGCTTATTGTGTATAGGCTAAATAAAAATTCCACATGGAAAGTTAACAGGTCTCTGACAGTTCAGAAACAGGATTAATAGTGTCAGATTAATGATAACATGAACCATAATGATATAAACTAAGATAAACATTAAGTATGAATAAGTTTCTGGTCAGAGTTGGCCAGCTACTGGAAAACTGATGGAAAACATGACACCATAAAAAAAAAAAGGAAATTGTTCAATTATCTTTAATTTGTTGATCTCAAAATAAGGTTAAATATGTGTGTAAACTTGTGTGACATTTTCCATTACAGGACTAATGGTGAGTTACAAGCATTGTGTGCAAGGACTAACAAATATTTTCTACCATTAACCCCTGCCCTGGGGACTGAGGGGCTAGTTAGAGGATTAAAATCTTGTCTTTCATAAAATATTCACATAGCTCATCAATTTGATACCCATGAAGACATGCCTTTGGTGATGTCCTAATGTTTTCTACCCCCCCCCCCCTCCTTCCCTAGGGATCCATGGGTCATATTGTAATTTCAAAACCTTCCTGCAAATCTACACTCCCTAGGAAAGTCACATACCAGGTTTGACCACTGTATCATAGACAGTAAAAGAGAATTGCATTTATAAGAAATGTGATGAACTGATGTACATGCACATATAGATGAATGCCCATACATGCAGACAAACAAGGAGACAAAGCTAATATACCCACTTTTTCCCAAAAAGCAGGTATAATAATCACCTGTATACTTACTTACTACAGGCAACTTTTGATTCATTCATTATACCGGTAGTTGCATCTCTCTTATGCAGCCATCTCAGTGATAGAAACACATTTGTCATGTTGAAGTAGCTTGCTGCTAAAGGTAGATATATAGGTAAAATGAAAAGAAGGGAAAATAATACGCTTGCTTGATGTGGTATCTGTGTATATAACAGAGATGATTGTAATGGGAGGTTGCACTGTATGTGATAGAATATAATCCTATAACTTCTTGTTTTGGTATTGAAATAAAATCTGCATCTGAATTGGTTTTTCTCTCTATTGCAGGCAAATGAGAAGTTGGTTAACAGGCTACAACATGTGAAGAAATTAATTAAAAGATACAAACGAGAACGCAGGTAATTTGACACTTGTTACCAGTATAATGCATCCCAGTGAGTCACTTTACACCAATGAACTGAAGAAATTGGAGCTTTCTGAATGAATATCATGTACCAGTCAATTTTTGCACAAGTAATTTAACATACATGGTTTTACTAATTAATTTACCAAAAAATATATAAAATGATCATACTTGTTTCCAGGGTCTGGCAAATCTTGTGCCTACAACCCAGTGGCTAACAGAATGCTGGTTCTGAGTACCCCATGGTTAGATTCAGGTGGCACTATGGCCTACAACATAATATTGTACTTGTTTCCAGGGTCTGACAAGTCCTGTGCCCAAAACCAGTGGGGTGGGGAGGGGGAGAGTAACAGAATGATGAGTCTGGGCAAGCCTAGGTTAAATTCAGGTGGCACTATGAACTACAGCATAATATCATACTTTTTCTACATTGTTTCAGAACATATCTGTAAAAAATATCATACAAAGAATAATTATTATGCCTGATAACAAGGAACAATAGGGTGCATCAACCAATGATTGCATATTAAAGTGCATACTCTGGCAACTGAATTCAAGCTGGACTAATGCATTCATTTCCCATGTGATTTTGACATTTTTCAGATCGTGTGTTTCACTGATGACAAATATATCTTTTTCTTCCGTGTTCTTATTCTTCCTGTTGAACCATGATTTCCTTTTTTTGTGGAAAATTATATACTGTATATACTTTTGTCTAAGTCAGGTTCAACTGCAAACAACATAGACCCTGATTTGCCAGCACATGATAGTTTGTTTTTCTGTTTAATCCTAACAAACTACATAGACCTAGATCATTCACATCTCGGTCTACGGAGTTTGCAGTTCAGGGGTGAAACTTTTTGTCAAAAACTTGATTGCCAAACAAAGCTATTTTGGTTTCCTGAAATATCCATATTTCCAATTACACTGTAATTCAGATTTTTGGATGTCACTTGCATTATACAAAGATCTAAAACATTCGTTGAAGAGCAACTTGGTTAAGACTGCAAGTAACAGCATCAGAATCTCTTTTAATATGAAATAAAAGTATATTTTTATTCATTTGTATTTACATGTAGTTTGTGTACGTGGAGCTTTATCAGATTAACAGAAGTGGTAAAAAGATACCATATATCAACAAACAGGTATATAAAATATATAATTTATTTAGCCATGCAACATTTCATAAAGAAAAGAAAACAAATCTTGATTTACAGCATTTACCAATTACACTTTAAAAGTAAAACAAACAACTTTTAAGACAAATAGATTTTTGTGCAGTTCAAAATCAAACTAGTAAGCAGTCATCTAAGAAGTAAGTAATTAAATGGTTATTTCAGTGTGGAATGACCCTCATTCAAATCATGTGTCAATTATCATGTAATGTAAATACATGTACCTTAGGAAAGATGATACGTCACTGAGTACCTGTAGCAGAATTGAAACAGTGCTCATGTCATTAAACTTCTTTTTAAGACACAATTTTATCCTTAATTTGAATTTATATAATGCTTATCTTTCATGGAAATTAGAGCCATAATAATAGGACATGTCAGAGAATACACATTGTGACATACACTGCAATATTTTGCTGAGCTTCATCCAAGTCACCTAATCCATTACTACATGACAACAGAAAACATAACTAATAACAAGGGCATAGTCAAACTGAGCTTATTAGTTTGAGTTCCATTTCTTTTCATCCCCATTCCTGTACAGTGTAAATTCCACATGGAAATTTTATTTTAACCATATTGACTAATAGATCCCAACTATTAAGTTACCTCTCATTTATTAATGATGCTGAATTATACAGAAAAAAAAATACTTTGAGTGTGGCCATGGATCCCAGCTTTACAATTAGCATTTGTTTTTAAAATCACCTTTGCTTTGCCATGAAGCTGTTGTTATAGTTATCGGTAGATAGTGCTTGTTAATGTTTTAAACTTATTACATGTGTTGTTCATTCATATGAGAATGGAAGAGTAAATTTTATTGGTTGTAGTAGGAAACTATGACCAATAACAATTTGTTTTGATCTGCCAATTCAAGTATGCATATGTGTATGTAAATAAAGTCATGGCGCCATGCTTGGATGAATGAAGTCTGACTTAAGTTGCATATGTTTAATAAAGCGATGGCACTGAGGATTACTACACGTATAATTATCAGGCAGAGTTGACACCTGGTACAACTATTCTTGACTTTAGTGGATGAAAAAACAATTTTATAGCCCACTATTATTGACCTATTTCAAAGTAATTACACTGTTTATAAACTATCATCGTTCATTTTAGCTGAGCCCTTGCACCATTGACCCTATTGTTTTCATATTTGGTGCAAGAAAGTTCCCTCCATGGCACCCACAGGATGCATAAAAAAGACCCAAGAAAATGAAGATAAAAGATCATTATGGTTGATTTTAGATTGAATCAAGCACATCCCAGCTTACTGAATAAAGTGTCATTGCCAAAGAAGCATAAGATGATCATTTTCATTGGCTGATAGAAATGTCTTACTGATTTTTATTAGCACCAATCAAGAGCACATTATCCATGATCATTGATAGAAAATAGAAAGAAGAAAAGATGCAGTCTTATGCAAAAAACACTGCTGCATTTGTTTCCAAAGTATTATACAGGGAGGAAAAAATGTTGACTCAAATGTTCAAAATCAATTCTAGAGGAGAATGGTTATTTGAGCATGAGGAATTCACATTCCAGTATGGAAGGCTCATGACAGGAGAGGATGATAATGATCACCCTTTAAGACCTAATAGGGGCCATTGGGTCCCACCATTTCCATTTCTGGAATGAACAGTGAACTACCACCAGCCAGAATCTGGTTGTCCAGTCGGTCACAAGCTTAGAGAAACATGTTTGCCTGAAGCTAAAATTTAGTTGTCGAAGGCTGTGCACACCGTATTATTTTGCCACTGCACTTATATGTGAGTATTATGGTAATTGCTAGGAAGCAGGAGCATATCATATAAAATGCCTGGAAGTACGAGTATGTCATATAAAATGCCTGGAAGTAGGAGAATGTCATACAAAATGCCTGGAAGTTTGAGTATGTCATATAATCTGCCTGGAAGTATGAGAATGTCATACAAAATGCCTGGAAGTACGAGTATGTCATATAAAATACCTGGAAGTATGAGCATAGCATATAAAATGCCTGGAAGTATGAGTATGTCATATAAAATGCCTGGTTGTGTGAGAATGTAATATAAAATGCCTGGAAGTATGAGCATGTCATATAAAATGCCTGGTAATATGTGAATGTAATATAAAATGCCTGGAAGTATGAGTATGTTATATAAAATGCCTGGAAGTATGAGTATGTCAAATAAAATGCCTGGAAGTATGAGAATGTTATATAAAATGCCTGGAAGTATGAGAATGTCATACAAAATGCCTGGAAGTATGAGCATGTCATACAAAATGCCTGGAAGTATGAGCATGTCATATAAAATGCCCGGTAATATGAGTATGTAATATAAAATCCCTGGAAGTATGAGAATATCATATAAAATGCCTGAAAGTATGAGTATGTCATATACAATTTCTAGAGATATGAGTATGTCATATAAAATGCCTGGAAGTATGAGTATGTCATATAAAATGCCTGAAAGTATGAGCATGTCATAAACAATTTCAAGAGGTATGAGTATGTCATACAAAATGCCTGGAAGTATAAGCATGTCATATAAAATGCCTTGAAGTATGAGTATGTCATATAAAAATGCCTGAAAGTATGAGTATGTTATAAACAATTTCAAGAGGTATGAGTATGTCGTACAAAAAAGCAACAGTTTTAACTAATGAGAACTGTGCATGCTGGTTTCATGTATTGGCATTTGTGCTGTCAGTTGTACTCAAATATTGGAATGGAATATGCTGCATGAGTATTCCTTTTTGTAGAATTGTGTTTATAATTTAAATATTTACTGATAGATCTCAGATCCATACACAGTTTGCTGTGTATAAACACTTGCCAGAGCATCAGGGAGAGTTTGAGCCAAGGGTTCAAAGTCTTTCATGCATGCTTCAGCAAATGTTTGTGCACAGTAAACTGTGTACAGAAGTTCTTTACTGCTATGATTTCACTGTAGTTTCTACACAGTATTTCCCAAAAATATGGACCACAGTTCAAGATATAAGATGCTGCATGACAGAGTTCTGTTTAATTTATTGGCTCTTTAGCCGTATCATTGAAGCGCTTTAGAATGCCATACATGTACTGCATTACAGCATCAGTGGGGCTATGAGTGAGGTCAATACACGTGAGTCTCATGAGTTTGATGTTGTGATAAACTGTTGACAAATAAAAATAAAGCAATTGGATTTATAATCACTCTGAAAACAGAGATAATAGAAATAAAGGTATGCATGAAGAATTGTGACCTTGCATCAACTAATTCATGCCAACTACAGTTTGTATACAAAGAGGGCTGTCAGCTAATTAGAGGATTGGTCATGCAAGAAATAGCCACATGCATGCTTTGTGAGTTTCTTCAAAACTGGAGATATTACACAGCTGTCAGTTTTGGCATGGCAAACTACTAACAGGAGGCTAAAATTTTAGATTGGACTAAGGGAAACTACTGATAGACATTGTCAGGGTAAAATGGTCTGCGTGTACATGTATGATCCCAGTGTAATGTACTCAAACATTTACAGGTATAACTTTTGCATCATTTTCGAGCAAGTAAAATTCACTCAAATATTGGAATAATTCGCATCAGGTTACTTAAAAAATTGATTATAATTTATCATGCCAATTTTTCACAATCAATGATGCAGATACATTATTTTGTGAGAAGTTAAATTATATTTCAGGTCTTTAATTTCTCTCTCTCGTGTTAATATGTTTCAACTATTTGGTTGCATGAGGAGTAATAGATGTCTAGACTTCATATCAGGGCTGAAAATTAGGAGTTTTTTCTCTAACTCGCAGGATCACCAAAATAAATTTTTTACTGATCCTGCCTAAATTTTACTGATCCTGCTAAAATCAAACAGAAGCCAGTTCAGTTTCTAATTCAACATTTATTATTCATTAACATCAACTCAAAACAATAACAACTATATTTCACCAACAAGACTCACAAATGAAGCACACTGCGCATTTTTGTATTTCTCCAAATACTCAGTGCAGAAAGTGCACAACATCACAGCCTCTCCTGGGTCATACTTCAGCCATTTATGTTCATTTTCCCAGCATTTCTGATACTTTCTTAATCTCTTCTTTTGATCATATTTGTGATCACACTTTCTCTTGTGTGGCAGCTGTGCATCTTGCAAATATTTTCACATGTTGACAATTGTCACAGCACAATGCAGTGAATGTTTATCAACAATGATATAAATATTAAAACACATTGTTCGTCATAATTCTGGATTATTCATTGAGTCGGCAAACTCGACATTTTCCAATTGGTCAATACTAGCCTGAGACCTGATATCTCTTGTTATCGTCAGTAATGAAATCAGTGCTTGGGGCCAGTACACCAGTGTAATTCCATGTGTGTGATGACTGTTTTGACAATAATCACACTAATTTACTTGATGACTGGATGGGTGATTTAACACCTGTCCATTTACACCGTGAGCACTAATTGTACCTCGTCAAGTGCAGGACATTGGTAGGTACTCAGTTAACACAATGAACAGATCATTTAAACATTATAAGGAATACCAACTCACGACTGCTTCTTAACTATTATTATAGTGACTGGTGGTAATTTTCATTGCTCCAACGGATTAGTGAATTCTGGGTTTTAGTGATCCATTGGCAAAATCACTATTCATGGATAGCAGATTAGCATTAATTTCAAGCCCTGCATATGTGTAATGCACACTTCAACATGCTCGAGAATATTTTTAATTTCTTTGATGTAGTGTGGGCTATACTGGGTATATTCAGTGCTCAAACTTTGGTTACTTCTGTTGCAGATATTTAGCAGAGAGGCTGGACGAACATGGTGATAGCTACAGAGATATGCAGGTCCCAGTGATGTGGGAGGTAATATTTTAGGAAGGAAGAATGATTCCCAACAAACTGACAAAGAATTATGAAAAGTTCTTTTTTGCTTGGCATATTGATTGAAAATGAGCCAGTCCATTGAAAAGTCTCTTAACGAAACTAGAATTTAATTGATTAATTTTGTCGTTTTTTTCATGTATTAGAAGCCTACTTTGATACATGCTATCTTGCAGTTTCAAGTCATGTTCCCAAGTCAAATAAGGAGATATCTTCATTGTTTTTTGTGTTCCCATGTCAAATAAGGAGATGTCTTCATTGTTTTTTGTGTTCCCATGTCAAATAAGGAGATGTCTTCATTGTTTTTTGTGTTCCCATGTCAAATAAGGAGATGTCTTCATTGTTTTTTGTGTTCCCATGTCAAATAAGGAGATGTCTTCATTGTTTTTTGTGCTCCCAAGTCAAATAAGGAGATGTCTTCATTGTTTTTTGTGTTCCCATGTCAAATAAGGAGATGTCTTCATTGTTTTTTGTGTTCCCATGTCAAATAAGGAGATGTCTTCATTGTTTTTTGTGTTCCCATGTCAAATAAGGAGATGTCTTCATTGTTTTTTGTGTTCCCAAGTCAGATAAGGAGATGTCTTCATTGTTTTTTGTGTTCCCATGTCAAATAAGGAGATGTCTTCATTGTTTTTTGTGTTCCCATGTCAAATAAGGAGATGTCTTCATTGTTTTTTGTGTTCCCATGTCAAATAAGGAGATGTCTTCATTGTTTTTTGTGTTCCCATGTCAAATAAGGAGATGTCTTCATTGTTTTTTGTGTTCCCATGTCAAATAAGGAGATGTCTTCATTGTTTTTTGTGTTCCCATGTCAAATAAGGAGATGTCTTCATTGTTTTTTGTGTTCCCATGTCAAATAAGGAGATGTCTTCATTGTTTTTTGTGTTCCCATGTCAAATAAGGAGATGTCTTCATTGTTTTTTGTGTTCCCATGTCAAATAAGGAGATGTCTTCATTGTTTTTTGTGTTCCCATGTCAAATAAGGAGATGTCTTCATTGTTTTTTGTGTTCCCATGTCAAATAAGGAGATGTCTTCATTGTTTTTTGTGTTCCCATGTCAAATAAGGAGATGTCTTCATTGTTTTTTGTGTTGCCATGTCAAATAAGGAGATGTCTTCATTGTTTTTTGTGCTCCCAAGTCAAATAAGGAGATGTCTTCATTGTTTTTTGTGCTCCCAAGTCAAATAAGGAGATGTCTTCATTGTTTTTTGTGCTCCCATGTCAGATAAGGAGATGTTTTCATTGTTTTTTGTGTTCCCATGTCAAATAAGGAGATGTCTTCATTGTTTTTTGTGCTCCCATGTCAAATAAGGAGATGTCTTCATTGTTTTTTGTGCTCCCATGTCAAATAAGGAAATGTCTTCATTGTTTTTTGTGCTCCCATGCCAAATAAGGAGATGTCTTCATTGTTTTTTGTGCTCCCATGCCAAATAAGGAGATGTCTTCATTGTTTTTTGTGTTCCCATGTCAAATAAGGAGATGTCTTCATTGTTTTTTGTGTTCCCATGTCAAATAAGGAGATGTCTTCATTGTATTTTGTGTTCCCATGTCAAATAAGGAGATGTCTTCATTGTTTTTTGTGTTCCCAAGTCAAATAAGGAGATGTCTTCATTGTTTTTTGTGTTCCCATGTCAAATAAGGAGATGTCTTCATTGTTTTTTGTGTTCCCATGTCAAATAAGGAGATGTCTTCATTGTTTTTTGTGTTCCCATGTCAAATAAGGAGATGTCTTCATTGTTTTTTGTGTTCCCATGTCAAATAAGGAGATGTCTTCATTGTTTTTTGTGTTCCCATGTCAAATAAGGAGATGTCTTCATTGTTTTTTGTGTTCCCATGTCAAATAAGGAGATGTCTTCATTGTTTTTTGTGTTCCCATGTCAAATAAGGAGATGTCTTCATTGTTTTTTGTGTTCCCATGTCAAATAAGGAGATGTCTTCATTGTTTTTTTGTGTTCCCATGTCAAATAAGGAGATGTCTTCATTGTTTTTTGTGTTCCCATGTCAAATAAGGAGATGTCTTCATTGTTTTTTGTGTTCCCATGTCAAATAAGGAGATGTCTTCATTGTTTTTTGTGCTCCCATGTCAAGTAAGGAGATGTCTTCATTGTTTTTTGTGCTCCCATGTCAAATAAGGAGATGTCTTCATTGTTTTTTGTGTTCCCATGTCAAATAAGGAGATGTCTTCATTGTTTTTTGTGCTCCCATGTCAAATAAGGAGATGTCTTCATTGTTTTTTGTGCTCCCATGTCAAATAAGGAGATGTCTTCATTGTTTTTTGTGTTCCCATGTCAAATAAGGAGATGTCTTCATTGTTTTTTGTGTTCCCATGTCAAATAAGGAGATGTCTTCATTGTATTTTGTGTTCCCATGTCAAATAAGGAGATGTCTTCATTGTTTTTTGTGTTCCCAAGTCAAATAAGGAGATGTCTTCATTGTTTTTTGTGTTCCCATGTCAAATAAGGAGATGTCTTCATTGTTTTTTGTGTTCCCATGTCAAATAAGGAGATGTCTTCATTGTTTTTTGTGTTCCCATGTCAAATAAGGAGATGTCTTCATTGTTTTTTGTGTTCCCATGTCAAATAAGGAGATGTCTTCATTGTTTTTTGTGATCCCATGTCAAATAAGGAGATGTCTTCATTGTTTTTTGTGTTCCCAAGTCAAATAAGGAGATGTCTTCATTGTTTTTTGTGTTCCCATGTCAAATAAGGAGATGGCTTCATTGTTTTTTGTGTTCCCATGTCAAATAAGGAGATGTCTTCATTGTTTTTTGTGTTCCCATGTCAAATAAGGAGATGTCTTCATTGTTTTTTGTGTTCCCATGTCAAATAAGGAGATGTCTTCATTGTTTTTTGTGTTCCCATGTCAAATAAGGAGATGTCTTCATTGTTTTTTGTGTTCCCATGTCAAATAAGGAGATGTCTTCATTGTTTTTTGTGTTCCCATGTCAAATAAGGAGATGTCTTCATTGTATTTTGTGTTCCCATGTCAAATAAGGAGATGTCTTCATTGTATTTTGTGTTCCCATGTCAAATAAGGAGATGTCTTCATTGTATTTTGTGTTCCCATGTCAAATAAGGAGATGTCTTCATTGTATTTTGTGTTCCCATGTCAAATAAGGAGATGTCTTCATTGTTTTTTGTGTTCCCAAGTCAAATAAGGAGATGTCTTCATTGTTTTTTGTGTTCCCATGTCAAATAAGGAGATGTCTTCATTGTTTTTTGTGTTCCCATGTCAAATAAGGAGATGTCTTCATTGTTTTTTGTGTTCTCATGTCAAATAAGGAGATGTCTTCATTGTTTTTTGTGTTCCCATGTCAAATAAGGAGATGTCTTCATTGTTTTTTGTGTTCCCATGTCAAATAAGGAGATGTCTTCATTGTTTTTTGTGTTCCCATGTCAAATAAGGAGATGTCTTCATTGTTTTTTGTGTTCCCATGTCAAATAAGGAGATGTCTTCATTGTTTTTTGTGTTCCCATGTCAAATAAGGAGATGTCTTCATTGTTTTTTGTGTTCCCATGTCAAATAAGGAGATGTCTTCATTGTTTTTTGTGTTCCCATGTCAAATAAGGAGATGTCTTCATTTTTTTTGTGTTCCCATGTCAAATAAGGAGATGTCTTCATTGTTTTTTGTGTTCCCATGTCAAATAAGGAGATGTCTTCATTGTTTTTTGTGTTCCCATGTCAAATAAGGAGATGTCTTCATTGTTTTTTGTGTTCCCATGTCAAATAAGGAGATGTCTTCATTGTTTTTTGTGTTCCCATGTCAAATAAGGAGATGTCTTCATTGTTTTTTGTGCTCCCATGTCAAATAAGGAGATGTCTTCATTGTTTTTTGTGCTCCCATGTCAAATAAGGAGATGTCTTCATTGTTTTTTGTGCTCCCATGTCAAATAAGGAGATGTCTTCATTGTTTTTTGTGCTCCCATGTCAAATAAGGAGATGTCTTCATTGTTTTTTGTGCTCCCATGTCAAATAAGGAGATGTCTTCATTGTTTTTTGTGCTCCCATGTCAAATAAGGAGATGTCTTCATTGTTTTTTGTGCTCCCATGTCAAATAAGGAGATGTCTTCATTGTTTTTTGTGTTCCCATGTCAAATAAGGAGATGTCTTCATTGTTTTTTGTGTTCCCATGTCAAATAAGGAGATGTCTTCATTGTTTTTTGTGTTCCCATGTCAAATAAGGAGATGTCTTCATTGTTTTTTGTGTTCCCATGTCAAATAAGGAGATGTCTTCATTGTTTTTTGTGTTCCCAAGTCAAATAAGGAGATGTCTTCATTGTTTTTTGTGTTCCCAAGTCAAATAAGGAGATGTCTTCATTGTTTTTTGTGTTCCCATGTCAAATAAGGAGATCTCTTCATTGTTTTTTGTGTTCCCATGTCAAATAAGGAGATCTCTTCATTCTTTTTTGTGTTCCCATGTCAAATAAGGAGATGTCTTCATTGTTTTTTGTGTTCCCATGTCAAATAAGGAGATGTTTTCATTGTTTTTTGTGTTCCCATGTCAAATAAGGAGATGTCTTCATTGTTTTTTGTGTTCCCATGTCAAATAAGGAGATGTCTTCATTGTTTTTTGTGCTCCCATGTCAAATAAGGAGATGTCTTCATTGTTTTTTGTGTTCCCAAGTCAAATAAGGAGATGTCTTCATTGTTTTTTGTGTTCCCAAGTCAAATAAGGAGATGTCTTCATTGTTTTTTGTGTTCCCATGTCAAATAAGGAGATGTCTTCATTGTTTTTTGTGTTCCCATGTCAAATAAGGAGATGTCTTCATTGTTTTTTGTGTTCCCATGTCAAATAAGGAGATGTCTTCATTGTTTTTTGTGTTCCCATGTCAAATAAGGAGATGTCTTCATTGTTTTTTGTGTTCCCCATGTCAAATAAGGAGATGTCTTCATTGTTTTTTGTGTTCCCATGTCAAATAAGGAGATGTCTTCATTGTTTTTTGTGTTCCCATGTCAAATAAGGAGATGTCTTCATTGTTTTTTGTGTTCCCATGTCAAATAAGGAGATGTCTTCATTGTTTTTTGTGTTCCCATGTCAAATAAGGAGATGTCTTCATTGTTTTTTGTGCTCCCATGTCAAATAAGGAGATGTCTTCATTGTTTTTTGTGTTCCCATGTCAAATAAGGAGATGTCTTCATTGTTTTTTGTGCTCCCATGTCAAATAAGGAGATGTCTTCATTGTTTTTTGTGCTCCCATGTCAAATAAGGAGATGTCTTCATTGTTTTTTGTGCTCCCATGTCAAATAAGGAGATGTCTTCATTGTTTTTTGTGCTCCCATGTCAAATAAGGAGATGTCTTCATTGTTTTTTGTGCTCCCATGTCAAATAAGGAGATGTCTTCATTGTTTTTTGTGTTCCCATGTCAAATAAGGAGATGTCTTCATTGTTTTTTGTGTTCCCATGTCAAATAAGGAGATGTCTTCATTGTTTTTTGTGTTCCCATGTCAAATAAGGAGATGTCTTCATTGTTTTTTGTGTTCCCATGTCAAATAAGGAGATGTCTTCATTGTTTTTTGTGTTCCCATGTCAAATAAGGAGATGTCTTCATTGTTTTTTGTGTTCCCATGTCAAATAAGGAGATGTCTTCATTGTTTTTTGTGTTCCCATGTCAAATAAGGAGATGTCTTCATTGTTTTTTGTGTTCCCATGTCAAATAAGGAGATGTCTTCATTGTTTTTTGTGCTCCCATGTCAAATAAGGAGATGTCTTCATTGTTTTTTGTGTTCCCAAGTCAAATAAGGAGATGTCTTCATTGTTTTTTGTGTTCCCATGTCAAATAAGGAGATGTCTTCATTGTTTTTTGTGTTCCCATGTCAAATAAGGAGATGTCTTCATTGTATTTTGTGTTCCCATGTCAAATAAGGAGATGTCTTCATTGTATTTTGTGTTCCCATGTCAAATAAGGAGATGTCTTCATTGTTTTTTGTGTTCCCATGTCAAATAAGGAGATGTCTTCATTGTTTTTTGTGTTCCCATGTCAAATTAGGAGATGTCTTCATTGTTTTTTGTGTTCCCATGTCAAATAAGGAGATGTCTTCATTGTTTTTTGTGTTCCCATGTCAAATAAGGAGATCTCTTCATTGTTTTTTGTGTTCTCATGTCAAATAAGGAGATGTCTTCATTGTTTTTTGTGTTCCCAAGTCAAATAAGGAGATGTCTTCATTGTTTTTTGTGTTCCCATGTCAAATAAGGAGATGTCTTCATTGTTTTTTGTGCTCCCATGTCAAATAAGGAGATGTCTTCATTGTTTTTTGTGTTCCCATGTCAAATAAGGAGATGTCTTCATTGTTTTTTGTGTTCTCATGTCAAATAAGGAGATGTCTTCATTGTTTTTTGTGTTCCCATGTCAAATAAGGAGATGTCTTCATTGTTTTTTGTGTTCCCATGTCAAATAAGGAGATGTCTTCATTGTTTTTTGTGCTCCCATGTCAAATAAGGAGATGTCTTCATTGTTTTTTGTGTTCCCATGTCAAATAAGGAGATGTCTTCATTGTTTTTTGTGTTCCCATGTCAAATAAGGAGATGTCTTCATTGTTTTTTGTGTTCCCATGTCAAATAAGGAGATGTCTTCATTGTATTTTGTGTTCCCATGTCAAATAAGGAGATGTCTTCATTGTTTTTTGTGTTCCCAAGTCAAATAAGGAGATGTCTTCATTGTTTTTTGTGTTCCCAAGTCAAATAAGGAGATGTCTTCATTGTTTTTTGTGTTCCCATGTCAAATAAGGAGATGTCTTCATTGTTTTTTGTGTTCCCATGTCAAATAAGGAGATGTCTTCATTGTTTTTTGTGTTCCCATGTCAAATAAGGAGATCTCTTCATTGTTTTTTGTGTTCTCATGTCAAATAAGGAGATGTCTTCATTGTTTTTTGTGTTCCCATGTCAAATAAGGAGATGTCTTCATTGTTTTTTGTGCTCCCATGTCAAATATGTCTTCATTGTTTTTTGTGTTCCCATGTCAAATAAGGAAATGTCTTCATTGTTTTTTGTGCTCCCATGCCAAATAAGGAGATGTCTTCATTGTTTTTTGTGCTCCCATGTCAAATAAGGAGATGTCTTCATTGTTTTTTGTGCTCCCATGTCAAATAAGGAGATGTCTTCATTGTTTTTTGTGTTCCCAAGTCAAATAAGGAGATGTCTTCATTGTTTTTTGTGTTCCCATGTCAAATAAGGAGATGTCTTCATTGTTTTTTGTTTTCCCATGTCAAATAAGGAGATGTCTTCGTTGTTTTTTGTGTTCCCATGTCAAATAAGGAGATGTCTTCATTGTTTTTCTGCTGTCGATCTATATGTCAGTCTGCACAACCATGTATCAATATGTCCATTTCTAATCTATTTTAGCATATATTTTTACACATAAGCAAAAGCCATTCGAGGTAGATAAATAAAATGTGATAGGATTATTTGTATTTATATACAGATGACTTCATTATATTTTCAGACAATGACATACATTTTTCAGTTTTGATTTTGTTAACAACTTTGTAGTCAGGATCAAGACAAAAACCACTTCAGGTCGACACAAATGAAATTTGGTATGCACATTTTGTATGCATGTGTAGATGACCCGGTTAGACTCATTCGAATATAGCAATTTTTCATGGTTTTTCTTCTAATAAATTTTTATTTTTTTGGCAAACACAAATGTATATTTTTTTATTCATGCATGACCTTTTTCAGAAAAAAAGCATAACTAATATATTATTTAGTTTTGTATATAATTAAGGACTTTTCACATAAAAAAATTACTGCTTCAATTCATTCATTGTATAATTTAAAAGAAGTTAAGGTTTTGGTTGAAGTTATTCATTTTCCTATACTTTCTTAAATCCTAGATAGATGTCAAGTATGTCTCATTGTATAACAAAGACAAGACATTTTGATACACACTTGCTTAGCCCTTTGACCGTAGGGTCAAGGTGACAGTCATAGAAGATTTGCTTTGATTTTTATGCTAGGCCATGAATTATTGGATTTTCCAAGAGAAATAATTTTTATAATTCACTGGAGTGGAATACCATAAATATTTATTCACTGCCTTATCAATAGACATCGATAATATTATGACCAAGAAATTTAAGCTAATTTTAGACACTCGCTTGGTCTAGTGGTAAGTAAGGCCATCTTGCATGCAGACGAACCAAATTCAAATCCCATGATGTGCATATGCTTTTTTTCTTCTTTTTTTATTTGCTGTTTTACCTTGAATTGGGCAGGAGAATTATGTTATTACTGATATTTTCTGTGCGAATATACACAAAACACAGCAGAACATAAACGGTCAACCTCAGACATTATCATGTGGGATACAGTGAGAAATCTGCTACTTCAATCTGTTATACATATTGCTAGCCAATATGTTTGAGCATAAAATATAAAGAAAATGTACTTGCTCTGAATGAATAACATATTTCATCTTGTAGGTGAAAAACTCAAGTATTTTCACTCACTTGATGAAATATATCTGTTATTCACTCGTTTCAAGCAAATATCCTGTAATTCCTTGACCCCTACATAATTCTGTTTAATCTGTGCATATTTAGCATTTCACATTATGAAGCAAAAACGAGTCATTCTGTAACACTCTCAATCAACTTGTTTTATAGAAAAATTTGTAACGTTGAATAAAAGTAAGTATACAGGAGTGTTTTGAACATGGGCTCAGCATCAAGCTATCATCTTTTTTGTTCTGAATCGTCTGTCATTAAATCTGACTCTTTTCTTGTTCTTTCCACAGGAGGATCAACTATTTGGAGATGTAAGACCCCAATCTCCTAACCTGGAACTAAACATTGATGCAGAACCAACAAAACCCAAGGGAAAAAAGCTCAAGTCACATGACCGGCCGGGTGACCCGTCATGTGACAGACCTTCGGCCAATATCTTGTCATCCCTTGAACCTTTGTTTAAAGCCCATGGAATCAGACAAGGGGGGCTTGAAGATGTTGAGGGGTCTTCAAAATCCAATAGCAAAGGTCAAAGGGTCAAGGTCAAAATAGAGAAAGAAGGCAAAACCCCAAGTAAACCACTTAATGCCTTCCAGATGTTTCGAGATGAAAATCGACAAGATGTTTGGCAAGAATACAGACAGGTGAATATTACAGCATGAAATATAAATTGATGCAAAGGGTTACAGTTTTTTTTTTTTTCATACTTGAAAACCTGTATATTAAATCTTGTAACTATGAAATATTTATTTTTCCCAATAATCTTAAGTAGACTGAGACATTTTAAATGAAATTAAAAAGAAAATTCTCATTTTTAGCTCTCCTGGTCATAGACCAGAAGAGTTGATGGGATGGTCTGTCATCCATCTGTTAGCACAAGTTCATTATAGCTACTCCTCCTAAACTACTTGGAGGACTGCCACGAAACTTTACATACACATTCATCTCATGGTCTGGTTGGTCCTAAATGAAAATGGTGCTGCTTGGACATCCAGTATTGCCACCACATTGACCATCTTGAAAATCTTGTTATCACTACTTCTGAATGGGAAAACATATCGACATGAGGTCTAGTTGGTCTTGAATGAAAATGGTGCCAATCTGATGTCGAATATGGCCATCTTGAAAATCCTGTTTAACCAAAAGACTTCTAAAGATGTCTAGTTGGTCTTAAATCAAAATGGTACCTATCTTATATCCAGTTTGGCTGCCACATTGGGTATTTTGAAAATCTGTTATTGCTAAAAATATTACACATGGTTTCAACAGTCAGCACGTATGAAGATAAAATGGTCTTACCTTGAATTCTTGGAAATTCTTTTCGGCCAGCAGAGCATCAGTCCCTTCATAATGTTTTTATTGGAATAAAGCCTTTCCACAGCATTATAAAAAGTAGAACTTGAATTAAAACACACTGAAAACTGCATTTAATAAGTCAAATCTAAGGATTATTTGTGACTATTCTAATTATCATCAGTTCATATAATCTGTACATTTCTGGCAGTTTCTTACTTGTAGGTCAGATAAATCAGTAAAAGCGTACAATCTATCAATTGATAATCAAAACTTGATTATATTTATGTTCTTATGATTCTGTTATGTGTTTTATGAAAGGACACTGCTGGCTTTGTATTCTGAACATTTTTTGAGCAAGAAACACCAACTTGGAGCTCCAGAGCTCAGATTCAGATGTGATACTTGGAGGATTGATTGATTGATTAATTGATTGGTGTTTAAAGCACATCAGCACATGAAAGTTATACCATGCAAAGGTAATTGGAGTAAAGCACCTTGCCCAGTTAAACACCATGGCAGCTGATCCTACTGTGTCCTGGCAGGAATAGAACCCGCACCTTTTTATTGTGAGTTGGGCACTCTAAAGCATTGAGTCACTGTGGCTCATACTTGAAGAAACCTGTGTAACTGACATTTAGAATGCTTGGAGAGGAACCAAAATTAAGAAAATCCTGAAGATCCTAAAAGTTCTATGAGTATAAATTCATTATAGTCAAAGTTGCCGAACATCAGAGTTTCATCTTGGAGCATGAGTCTCGGTTTCTTGCTCAAAAAGTTGTGAGAAAAAGGCTCTGGTGACTTAACTTTATCTTCTTCAACAGGAATACAATGATGAAATTCCTCAACACGAGTTGACAAGACGCCTAGCTCTCCGATGGAATAAATTATCGCAACCTGAAAGACAGGTAATCTTAGATTGGTGTCCACATCGATTTGCTGTTATCTAACTTTAAATAGATTGGGAGTTTAGTGAACTGCCTTCCAAGGTCTTGGGTTTAATGCCACATTAGTTTATAAAAGTGTCACCTTAAGCATATGAGGCTGGATTTTCACCAAACTTAATTTCAGTTATTTTTGGTATAGATCAAATTCAGTACACAGTAGTCAAGCAAGAGAAAAATACAAAACATACTCTTCCTTTTTTCTGACAGAATTCTTCTTTGCTAATCAGTGTTTTTAGGATCTATTATGTAGTTGTATCTTCTTTTTTGGGACACATTTCCTGTGCATTTTTGTTCATCCATAAAGTGATGGCATCAACAGTGTTATGGTCTTGTATTAAAGGTTTTGAAAGTCAGGTTTTCTGTATCATTTAGTGTTTTTGACTGAAAACTTGGTACATTATTACAGTATACCTAAAGTTTGTACACAGATATTCCAAGTGTTTTGCTTACATCATCATAAATAATATTTATAATTGAAATACTGTGTTCTGTGGAACATTTGTTTGTCCGTCTGTAAATTACCATTCACGTTAATTATACACATACTGTATAATGCATTGTGTATAAATTGACTTTGGACTTGGTTATTCCTGCAATTTATTTGAAAACGAAAGGTTTTGTGGTGCACAGGTAAACCATATTAATACAGATTGTTTATCCAGAAGTCTCTGTACCCCAAAATCATTTTCTAGGAACAAATATCCTTTATTGTTTGGTAGAGTCATTCATTAATCTTTTCTTTGTATAAAAAAGAGCGGGAACAAAAGTGTCCAGCTTAGCCTGGTTTTACTGTAATAGGGTATCTTGAAAGATAATTTATTAATAAGAGTACTTTTCTCTTCCAGACAATGGAAGATAGTACATGAATAATATTTTTCCAAAAATATATTTGCCAAGCCCAAGTTATTAGAAAAGTAGGACATATCAATCACTTTTAGGACTGTGGCTGGGGCAGCAGAGACCATATTATTGTCAGCAGTACTTTTGTTGTTTTGGTTAATGTTTTTGATTTAAGTTAGGGCTCAAGATGTAGGGCATAACCTTGTTATGAAAAACATTTTTTACATTATTATTTTGTCTTTCCAGATTTACTATGACAGGCGTGAACTGGAGAAAGCTCATTTTAAAGAAGAAATTAAGCACAGTTCACCAGAATCAGGGGAGGCTACTCTGGAACAAAAATACTCTCCTATGGATTTGAGTGCAATGCATCTGGAATCTCAAAGTGCAATAGCCTCCCTTATTATGAAGCATGATCTTGATGGTTAATAGCTTTTTAATGAAAAAAATATCCTTGTTTTATCTAGTCTCATTCACCCAGACTCAATTTTAAAGACATATCTCCCTATCTCAGAATTTTGTAAACTTAGTTTTGTGCAATCAGTTAAGCCAAAATTAAATTGAAAACAGTAGAGGATATTGTTGAACATGACTTTGTAAACAGATTCTGATGCAGGAGATGTGTCTTAATCAGCCAATGAAACTAGCAATGTAACATTAGTAATGTAACATCATCTCATTATCACCATGATGTAAAACATCACCTTATTTCATCAGCCAATAAATTCACTTTTCTAATTATTGAGATAGCCTCATTCTGACATCACAAGAAAATGTTTTTTTTTATCAGATCCTTGTTTGGCATAGATCTCCTGGGGCCCTGTGAGAGTCTGGTTGAACAGGATTCTTTTTATCCTTTTTATGGAACAATCTTTTCAATTCATCCTTATAAAGGGCATGTTAACTTGTTCAAAATCACCATATACTAGTCCCCATCAAGAGTAGGTCCAACTGGCATTTATACTTGTTTTTAATCTTATTAAAGCAAACTCTAATATAGGGCAGTTTGCAAGTAAGTATTGACTTGGGTTTAGTTTTTTTGTTAGGTATTAACATTTATTCATTGGAGAAAAAAAAAGATTATGAAAATGTAAGTGCGTAATCCTTTTTAGTACAGAAAACATTGGAAAGATTTGTTTGCTGTATTGAATGTAATGAAGAAGTAGCATAAAGAAGGTTTATTTCTTCAACATTCATCACATTCATTAATCATTTATTAAAATTATCAGGTTGTTTATGTGTAGGATGATTATAACAAGTATAGAACCTAATTTAGAAAACATGTATGTTCGAGAGGAATGTCAATTTTCATGATGTGTCTGCTTTGCCAATTGTAATTTTTAGTTCCTTTCTCTCTCTCTCTTTCCCCCCCCCCCCCCCCCCAACACATTGCCAACTTTAGCTTAGAATGCAGAGGTACACAATGTATCATTTGCTGACAAGATACAAAAATTATGAAAACTTTGTCATGGAAGAGACTTTCAGTGCTTGATTATAAAGAAAATGATTGAGGGATTGTTATGAGTTTTTCAAACCCAAACAAAAATGGATAACTTGTTGAACTGATGGGAACAGAGTAATTATTGGGCAATGCACATACATACTTTATTGTTCATAAACAGAATTAATAGAAATTTAGATAAAACTGCTTCTTGTTATGTGAATATTTTTACTTTACATGTGTTTCCTGAAGCTTGAACATTATTTGCATGTTTTCAAAGCTCATATATTCACAAGTTTTAGTCACCTAACATAAAAATGTGTTTTTTTTCTTCTCCCCAAACAGGAGGACATCTCTGTACAGGCATATCACTAGGTGTGTTTTAAGGTGTTAAATGACCACATGTAACAAAGGCACATTTCTGCTCCTGTTTTATGAAAAAAGAAATATTGGTAAATATACATAAATTTCATGACTGTTTGTGTTAATGTGTCATTCAGTATACAAATCAAACTGTTTTACAGTCATTATAACACCACCTTATATATGTAATATATAATATTAAGAAAATGGTTGCCATGTTTTTTCATTGATAGAAGGTTCACTGTTATATCACAGATCTCAGTTTTTGTCCATGTAGTTATGTACTGCTGTCATAATATCACTGTCTAAAGTGTAATTACAGTATGGTTATTTTATTGTGACCATCTTGTGCAACATGAACAATTCTTGCCATACAAAGTATTATAATGTTGATGCTTGAAAAACAGTAACATACCAGTAACTGGATCTCCAACAGTTCTTAACAGAATTAAGTTTGTTTTGTAAACAATATTTTTTCGCTTCCTATCTGGAGAACAATTTATTTCATGAGAGTAATCAGGCCTTCAATATTCCCATTGCCTGTTGTCTGGGGCAAGTAAATTTTCAAATGGGCGAGGAAATATTCTGATGTAGATAGCCTGTTGGTGAAGATGAAATCTGATATTGCCTGTTAGGAAAATTCCCATCTCTGTAATTGTACTTAAAGATTTGCATGTTACCTGTGTATCACACTTGATATAGGATTTAAACACTGTTCTCATTGATGTATTATCTTATGAGATGAGTAAATTGTATGCTTTGTTAGTTACTGTTTAAAGTAAATCATACTTTTCAGGTGATTGTTGCATACTATCACACACATACACACAAACATGCATGCATGTGCACAGACACACACACATACAGGGGTCTTTCCTTAAAGCACATATACCTCAATTTAACATTTTGCTGAAAATGAAGCATGTTAAGGCTGTAGCTTGATATCTGCGTGATTCTTACTGTTTGCAATCTTTTGTTTTACACTTAAGATAATTTACATTCTCAGTAAATACTACTGTAGTTCTTGAAAACAATTATTCAGATATTGCTTCCATGTTGATGTGTAAAGCACCATAAAGTTTGGGGTACAAGCTCCTTTTTTTTTTTTTTTTTTTTAGATTTAAGTGGTCATATCTCTGGTGCAGTTTTATCATCTGCTAGGCTTTTCTTCTGTACATTTGTTGATGAATCATACATGTAAAATATTGACCTTATATTTAATACAATAAATTAATTGAATTGAAGTTTGTTTATTAGTGTGATGCAATTGAAACGAATGCATGCTCAATCTTCCAAGTGTGTGTTGGCAGGATTGAAATATTCAACCTGAGGGGATCAGAATTGTGTAGTAAGGACGGTTTAAGGCCAGAAATTTTACTTCTTGAGAGTTGGCTTTTCATATCCAACCCTCAAACATTGGAAAGAGGTGAATGATCTCGGACCCAATTGGATCTCTTGTTTGCAAATGATGTCAAGCTGCCATCAAATTTGTTTGCATTTGCAAAAAATAGACCACCCTTTTTATGACTTCTGAATAATCACTTGACAGAATTCAGCCTAATTAGACAACATCCTGGCATCAAGACCTTTCAAGTTTATAGAAATGACACTGAGCCACTTTCAGATATGGCCACCAGTACTTAAAATAGAAAACCTTTAGGGCTTTAAAATTTGTACAAATAATTCAGATTTGCGATCAAATATTGTCACTGTTTCTAAAATATAGAAAACATTTAAAGAATTTCTTCTCCATTACAACTTGACAATTTAACAAACTTTAACTGATTGCATCCAACAGCAGGGAGGGTCAACAGACCATATAATCACATATGGGCGGTACCACCCATCCACCCACTCTCCATACCAGCTCCCATCTTTTCAGACCCCCAAAGCGTACACAGCTATACTATTTAAAAAGTTCTGTTTCACCCCACCCACCACCCACTATCACCAGGAACACAAAAACTAGGTATGTTTAAAGAATATGCTTTTCTTTTGGGTAGCCTCTCTAGAGACATAAGGGATTGCCCACCCTCCTCTCCGGTTCGGGTCTCTAGAGCATATATACTTTAACTCCCAATTAAAACAATGCTTATTTTAAAGGTAGTATTTGACTTGTTAACATTTTTCGTTTAGAGATACACTAACCAACTATGTATAACTATTAAGGTATGTTGGGGCAAAAACACATGTGCTTGGATCATATTGGGAAGTACAGAGAAGTGTGGAAAGAGTTGTATCATGGCGACTTCACAGGGGTTATGGAACTTGTCCGTGCTCAGGGTGTGATATTGGTGGTAAGGCACGCTTCACACTTTCCAAGGTTTCTAGCTTGGAGACTTTACATGCACGCCTTAGGAAAGAAAATAACACTCGACTGCTTGAAGAATTTCTGCAGCTAGCTGCGATTAATATTTTACAATTTTGAAAAGTTTATCCACAAAGATATACCCGTTTATAATGGCATGTGCACAGCTAGAGACAGCAGAGCAGGCTGCAGAGACTGTGAGATAGAAATTAGGCCGCCTTGGCTGTATTGAAATCAAGGAAGAAGTCCCCTTTGATGTTAACAATGTAGCACTGCACCCTGCGCTTATTCTCAAAACTAAACCTTGAATGGTATTGTCATCTTCGTGACGCCAAGGAAGAGTTTGAAGTCGACGGCGCTGCGCACGTCTTTAGCATATTTAGCATCAAAGAAAAAGACTTTATGCCTGGAGACCAAGAGTACGAGGCGATAGCCGAATGACCAGCGCAGATGCGTACTTCCTCCTTGTAGCTGTTTCGACAGGTAAAACGTTTCTCATTCACATCAAGTTTATCGTTCAGGATGATGGGGATGATGAGGAGGAGGACGGGGAGTGGACGGTAGTAGACAGGACTGACCCGGTGAAGGCAGAAGAGCACCAGGGCAAAAAAGGTGGTTGAAATTAGGCATGCTAACGAAACCAGGACTTTTTACTGGTACTGACGAGCCCTGCTATGAGAATGCTTACCTGGTGGCTGCAGTAATGTACGGCCTCTACCTCATTCAAGAGCCTGACCCTGACAAGCTGGCCCCTTTGAGGGATGACGATCTGAACTGCGTTGCGCAACGTGTAGTAGAACACTTTGAAAACGCCCTCAGAGGCCAAGGCCTTACGGAGGCCCACCGCGGAAAAATAAACAAGAAATACAGAATGTGAAAGGCGAGTCCACAAGACGGTGTAACTATCGACGATGTGGCCAATTTGGAATAAATTATCAAGCGTTCAATTATATATTACATATGAGATTAAAAATCTAAAGTAGTGCCCGTGGGAAACAATAATGACAAACACATTGAGTCTACATGGTCCTGGCATATTTATGAGCCGCACTGCAAGCGCCTTCGGGCTATTGCCCCCGTTTAATGTCGCCCCCCAGATGCTAAAACTCTTGGCAGTGGCGCCGGACCTTAAAGGTCTTTAAGGCTTGCGATACAATGAGCTGTGCACTGTTCATTAACAACAACTTTATCAAAAACGTGCCAGATCCCATAGACCCGCAGGATGCTGCTACCAAAAAAATCGTCACTAGCCGGGTGCCAGACAATGCTGCGACCGTGCCATACGTACTATCATCTTCTTTGGGAAACAAGGCAGGCCTGTCAGGTCAACGCGGGTTTCCCATAACCGACAACCTATTTGTGTTAGAAGGTAACCACCATTATGTCTACCAGGATGGCGCTACTAAATTGGTACCAGATATCGAGCCAAGTCAGAAGGGATGAAATGGCTACCACAATAGTAACGTGGTGTTTGACACACAAAGCTCACATCTGTAACATTTTTGTCCGATTACGCAAATGCCTCAATCACTCATCTTGGCGACGACAAAGCAAGTTTTATTTTTTAATTTTGTAAAAAAAAAATTTTTAATTGTGCAACTTTTGGCTAGAAAACGCGGTACTTTTAGCCCCAAATGATAATAATACTATCTGTGAATCGGGTGGTATCATGGAAAACATCAGCTTATTTGACTGCCACCGTCTTACCTATAAGCACAGACTGTTGGTTAAAGGCGTGAGTCCGCAAACTAACGAACTCCCCGGACGAATTAAAGTTCCATACCACGCTGCTTATAGAGGAATTATAATGTCTATATATAATAAAATCCAAGACCCACAAGAAAAGCATCATCGAGGCTGCAACCTTTTTAAAGACAGAGGCTGAACAGCGGCGCACTTTACACAAAAAGTACAAGCGTGCGGTAAATGTGGTAGATGGTGTTGACAACACACTGACGGCTGTGTCTCTGAGCACAGGTGTGGCGGGAATTGACATCGCGAGTTCACATCTTTAGGCTATGGTCTGATTTCTGTAGCCGGAAATTTTATCAAGCGGCGACTGGCCATGAAAGCTAAAAAGCATGATGAAATCCTAGTCTTGGCTTAATTAAAACTCAAAACAATCGCAGCCCACATATCTATGGCGCTACGCGACAATGCCATCTCCGAAGATGAATTCGAACATATCTTAAACGAAGTCAACAAAGACACAACCATAAAAACTGAAATACGGTCTTCATCGCACAATGCATACGCTTCGATTGTAATTAACAAAATGGCAAAAAACGAATTAATAGCCCGCGGAAAAGCAAAAGCTAGATGGGAATTCATGATAAGTGTGTGTTGTCTTTTAAACTGTCCGATAAACAAAGCACAGCTTGTACACAGTCGGAACATGCTTCCAGTCGGAAAGACATGTTAACACCGACTGCGTCGCCGCTGCCGTATTGTTAGCACGTCTTTGACATGAGTTATAAACAAAATTAGATAGGCATTGCGTAAAACACTGCATCTTTTTTTAAAAATAACAAGCGGTAAGGGTCATATATTTAAAAGAAAATATTAAAATGATGGATGGTCAGATTGAAGGGCCTAGTCGTTTTCGGGGTCCACGCCAGTATACACAAAATGAAAAAGAAAGTAAATATACCGATTATTATATGGTTCAGTTGACAGTACAACGTAAAAATCTAGTAAATGTTATTTTCGTCTAAACAAATGCATATTACTGCTTAGCGAGTAAATATTCTTATCATTCACAGGCGAGTAAACATCCAATAACCGAAAATATTTTGATCACGTATCCTACTAGTTCAGAACATTTAGCGTGTGTATATAGCAGTGTATTATTTCCACTTCGGTGACGAAGTTATGTTTGCATCTTTCTGTGACCAAAGTATTGACGTGACTTAAAAAAAATAGATAGCATGACCATTATGAGCGAAAGGCTAATCGCTAGGAGATAAGTCCCCCAACACACACACACACACACACACACACACACACACACACACACACACAAATCTGTCATTCCATGCAATAACCAGACAAATATTTTCACCATTACTGTTAGAGCGACCAATTTAAGTGCAGTCGTTCTTCAGTTTCACTTTATTTAAAGTGAGTGGCAGAACTGCACTGTGAAACTCTCTGTTTGAACCTGCCTCATAGGCAGGTCAATATTTTAAAAGAAAAAAAAAAACAACCATTGAAGCGTCTCAAGAGGTCTGTGCTGGCGAGGAGGGTGGGCCATCCCTTATGTCTCTAGAGAGGCTACCCAGAAGATAAGCATATTCTTTAAACATACCTAGTTTGTGTGTTGCTGGTGGAGAAATGGGTGGGGGGACATAACTTTAAAAGTATAGTTATGTTCTTTTTGGGAGTCTGAAAGGGAGGTTGCTGGCACAGAGGTAGGTGGGGTCGCGACCCATATGCGGTCCCAAACACTCCCTGCTGCTCATCCTATTAAACATTTTTTCAAGTTTGTACCGATGCTGATACACCATCAAAATTAATATGGCTTCCTTTACATTGCAAAAACAAAACTGCTTAACGACTCAAAAACACTTGACAGAATTTAACCCAATTTTTGAGAAATGAAACATGGTATCCGGACCTTTCAATGTTGTTCAAATGATATTGATTCCCTATCAAATAGCCACCGTTCCTAAAAAATACTGTTTACTGTTCTTGCGTTTTGTTATTAGGCCAATGTCAGCCAGGTGAATTATTTCAAAGCCACATGGGCCCTTTTTTTTATGAATTTGCAGTGAGTGTTTTTTTTGTCCGGATTTCAGGAGTTAACCTTTCAGATACCAACCATGCTTCATATGTTTTTGTATTTTCATTATTACATGTAAAGCCATTAAAGTTTTAATGTGCGTGCAACCTGAGGAGTAGAACCATGGGTGACCTAAACTATGTCACATTTATATGTAGCTCTACTTTATACTCAAGTGACGCTGTTTAACATGACATATATATATATATATATATATATATATATATATATATATATATATATATATATATATATATATATATATATCTATCTTGGTTGCAGGATGGCAGTACAAAGTAGAAGATTGTATGCTCAGTTACAGGTTGTACTCTTAATGGTTGCATTTTATGATACATCCTGCAAAGGAACTGGGTCTGTCTATATAGTTGTCAGCTAGTATGTCCTCTGAACCCTTTGAAATATCTTCATGAAACTTTGTATGCTATTCTATCATGACTAGACCCTGTATCCTGTAAAATATGGACTCTGTCTGGTCAGCATTTTAAGGGTTATTCCCATTTGTTGTAGCTCATCTGTCTCTAGGTCCATGTGAGGTTATCGTATGGCACTACATGCTCTGTGAATAGTACGGCCATCAGCAATTGCTATTTTAAACTTCTCAAAAAAACGCGGGACAAATTTGGCACAAAGCATCCTGGTATTATGCGCTTTCAAATTTGTGCAAATGGTGCTGATTTGCCATCAAATGTAGCCACAATTACTAAAAATAGTAAAATTCTCAAATGTGACCGAAGGTATCCAGAAATGAAGATCATTCAAACAGAAGGTCTCCACGCATCACTTGGGGGTAAACTGTAAATAATTAGTGAGTAGCTAACACTTTTTTAATGCATTTATTCGGGTCCGTGCACAGTCTCCTTTGAAATTTCTGCTTGCTTCAAAAGGATGTCTGCTTCTCTACGTTGTGGGTATTTGTGTTGGGGCATAGGTTTTTTCTGCATGACTTCTAGCCACCACCAAAATGGCATAGGCTAAACACATCTTGTCTTTGTCGTTGTCGATCTTGATGACACTTTGTTTTGCAGTCTGGAAGGAGGCGAAAAGTGAGTCAGATATGCAGTCGTCTTTCCATCGGTGATGTCAAACTCATCGTTGGATTATTGTTCGCATTGAATTTTGTCGACAAGCTCAAAAGGTGTTAATTCAGCAGGTTTGCTCAATTTCATCCAAATCAGAGATTTTAAACTGTCCTGTTTGACAGAAAGTCACAAGCCATCTTAATATTCTGCCCGACACAATCGTTTCAAACCGAAACAACATAGAATCGAACAAGTCAGTAATATATAGAGGTATTTACTCAGCAGTAAAATTTGAGATAAACTCTTTGATTTTGTGTAAGTGTATGATGTTGTTCGACATTTTCTGAAAGTCAGCTTGGTCAGCGGGTTCGATGTGAAAATAATGCTCGGGGCCAACAAAGCATCTTTCACTCTGGGGTGATCTTGACTCTTTCAGTCGTAGTGATGGTTATGCATACGGATCCATCATCTCATCGTCATAATAACTGGAGAGTATTTGTGCAAAAACTTCTCTAATCATGTCGGGCGACACAGAACGTCATATTAGTGGCTGTCGCTTCACTTCATTAGGGAGTAGTGGGATCGTTTCATGCGCACGGTCTATTAAGGTTGATTTGAACTAGGGTCCTCTTTCATCCTAAAAAACATGTCTAAGGTAAGACTGTGACATCGTTCAATATCACTGAGAGTTTTAAAGAGTCAAGATAAAAGAACAACACAAGATTAAACATTTGGTGAGAGATTTAATGAAAGAGATTCGAAATTGCATGCCGCCTGACAAGACCTATGATGCAGAAACCCAACACTACTCCTCCTCCCAAGACAAAAGTAACGATACCTGTTACGTATATCAGGAGTCAAAACAATGACCCCTTATCCAAAGAATCAAGAAATGGGGTACAGGGACAAAAGTGAAGATGAATCTTTTGTGCATAGCAAGCAAGGACTTTGGAGCTGAGAGTGTCCACAAAACAAAAGGAAAGTGGATGAAAAGAAAAAGGAGGAGAAAGAAGTGGTGGAGATTTCTTAAGAAGAAGTTACTACCTCTAAGAAATTCAAAGCAAGTTATTAAAAAGAAGAAATAGATTTCTGGGAATTATCATATTCAAAATGTGTTATAATTCCTATTTAAACGAATATATCCCACGTAAGTTAAAATCAAGATTTTTTTAATTATCCCTAGTTTGCTATTTTAATAATATCATTCTATGGATAACTATTTTTGTTTTTATTGAAGTATGGAAGGTTTTGCTTTCAGAAAAACAGACAAAGACAAAAGACAAACACACCAAAGGCACACACACCATTCATAAAAAAGAGAGAAGTTGCTATTACTGATGAGTGTTTTCTTTCTGAGAGATATACGTGACATGAAAATGGGCCCAGAGAAAATCGTGGACTCTCCATCATCAATTGTAACTCTCAACCCTGTCTCTCGTCTGAGCCCCACTTATGCTGATAGCATTGTCCTCTTAGCTGCTGTATTTGTTGTGGTTGTGACTGATGGCTTGGAAATTTTAGGAGTTGTAGGTCTTTTTCCCCTTAGGTTTGGCTAAAACGATTGAGATAATACTCTCACATCTTTCAGTTCGGTCAGGATATGGTGGAATACACTCACAGTTTCCGAAGCAAATCTTCTACTAGATATAGTCAGTTGATCCGTGGCGGTCATGGGTTCCGTGTCTCGTTTCCTCTTCTCTTCTTCTTGTTAAACAAAAGTCTATGCTTGTTCCTTCTGCATCTGTACGAATTTATCTAACTATTTTTATTGCTTCTTTTTAAAATCGGTGCCATCAGAAATTCTTGTGTTAACAAATATTAAGAGAAAGCCAAATCCAAGAATTCCAGCTCAGCCATATGTACTGTACTGTACAACACTCATAATTTGTTGCTGATATAAATGTTACCTTGCACATTAACTGAGAGTCACGCCAAACGTCATCCCACATTCTGATTAGTGGATACAAAACTGTAAGCCAGTAACCCCCTAACCCTATTCACTTCATATCTGGAACATATCGAATACCCCCTTTTCAGTACCACTCCTGTCGCTGGCTTTTTCCCGTTGGGTAGGGCCATGGAGCCAAGAATTACATTACTTCCCTAACCTCTTATCGAATTCACTCCATGTTTGGAATACATCATCATCACAAAATGACCTTATGCATTTCATCACTCATGCTCCTAGGCAATGTCCCTGGCTGGAGCCATAGATGTTGTGTGGGTGGATTGGTGTGTCCGTGGATAGCTTTGGTTGAAGTTTTCCAGCACGTGTAGCTTATTAACCCCTTACCAGATTCACTTCACATTTGTAATATAATATCACGATATGCTTCCTCTTCCCTCAGTATCACTCCTGCCCCGGGGATGGACCATAAGGTTAAGAATTACAACGGTGATATATTTTTTTTTAAGGGTGCTGGAAAAAATTGTATATCACATATATTTCCATAACTTCTTAACTAATCCATTTTATTAAAGAAAGGAAAAGAAAAAAACATCAACACACACTGACTTAATGCATTTTACTACTACTTCCCCTGGTTCATGTCCCTGGGTGGGGCGACAGGGTCAAGTACATGAGTGGTACATTTAGTTAAAATGTTTCCTTCTCGTTATTAGTTGAATAATGACTTACTCAGTTCACATTTTAATAGGAACGTAACATTACTGCACCCTTTACTTCCTCTATTTACCTTTACTTCGCCTAAAGTATGTCCCTGGGTCGGGCCGTAGTGTCGTCTCTATAGTTAGGGACCCATGAGGTCACAGAGCTATGCACTTTAATATACTGACAACTCGTAACATAACATGGTTTCTTAACATTTCTTTTGTGTGTGTGTGTGTGTCTTTCCTCGTTTTTCAAATTGCAGTACCTGATACGTCTTGATGAGTTAAATTTTGATAATTCTTGAAATGTTCATCGCACTCCTTAACCCCAGTGCTGAATTGTTCCTACCCTTCCCCTACCTCTCATCTCCCTGCCACTTTGACTTACAACCTCTATGTCTAAGAATTACGAGGAATCTTCCTTTTCTTCTGGTGTGTCAAAATCATGATGATAATTTTTGATGGAATTTTTTTTTCGTTTCATACATACATACAATCCTACACAATCAAATTAAGTAAAATTAACAGAACTTAGGTATAACAGGCTTCATCAACGGCGTACTACATTTCTACATCTATCAAGGGTGACGATAATCAAAAGAATCTTTAAAATTGAATGAAAACACAAAAAGTGATGAGAACGGAGACAATGACTACTGAGTGCGACAGATACGTGTGGTGAAAAGGCGGAAAACAATATATATGTATATATGGTAGTGACGGTTTTATGATTTTGCCGCCCCTGGGCACTGTCAGAGTTGCCCCCCCCCCCCCAAAAAAAAAAAAAAAAGACTTAAAACCAGAGCCTTTAAATGATGGCAAAATATAACTAGAGCTTTTCTTTTTGTTTTTACAAAATAAATACTTTTTTAACTTTAAAATCTTACGCCTCCTGAATTTTGCCGCCCTGGGCAGTTGCCTTGTCTGGCCAATAGGAAATCTGTCACTGATATATGTCAGAAAACATATCGCCATCGGGAGGATATGGACACACAAAAAAAGGCGGATACACCATTGCGTGCACTTTCCTCGGGGCGGGCGGGCAGGGAAGGGGGCGAGAGAGATTTTTGTCCAAGGAAAGACAGAATTGTGTAAATTAGGTAAAATGTTATTAGAGCAGTATACAAGTTTCACATTGATAACTCTTTCGACTTATAACTTTAAAAGAAAATAACATACGACCTCTTCTCAGTGGTTTGATTCATGACATGGGTATTACTTTTAATTACAATACTTTAGTAGTCGTAATTATAGTAAAATAAAATGAAAATGTGTCACGCTCTATAGCTAAAGAGACCTCACAATGGGATCTCTTATTATTTCCAGCTAACGACGACAATTATTGTAAAAAAAAAATATAACTCAAATGTTGACGATGTTTATAGTATAGGAAGCAACGAACATAATAATAATAATAATAATAATAATAATAATAATAATAATAATAATAATAATAATGATTATTATTATTATTATTGCTTTTATTATTATTATTATTATTATTATTATTATTATTATTATTATTATAAATACAAATAACTATTCTTCTTATTGTTATCATTAATAAAGTTACAAGAGGGAGTTCTGCACATATTGGGTTTTATAAATTACATTTCATTGATGCTATATGCATTTCTCCCTGTGCCGCTGACATTGCATATCTCGGACATTACTTTCCTTCAACTGCCCTTCTTTAATCTGGTTTTCTTGGCATCCAGCCATTGGTTCCAATATGGTCTTTTTACTATTACTCCAACCTCTTCCAGCTGTCCACGTCTGTAAAGATGTGTACGAGTTTTGAGTGAGTAAGAGAGTCAGCGGAAAGACCACTTCAGGGCAATGTTTCTTCTGGGTAGAATAAAAAAAACTCTGGTGCATTTACATTTTCGATTTCCCCTTCTGTTGGGATTGATCTGCCCTGGAGTTATTTTTTAGTGGTGGTGAGGGTAGTTAGTACTCAAGAGTGAATTTTTCCCTTATCTAATGAAACCAATATCGCAATTCATTGACCTAAATTGCATATAATAGACCTAGTCACTACTAATGATTTTGCACAAAGTCTCAGAAGCACATCAGGTATTGTGCATTAGGCTTTAAACACTTTTATTACACACAAACGTCATTGAAGTTTTCAAATCAAAGTTTTCCGTACAAGTAAATTGGTTTTACCAATCAAATTTCGGCTTGTACCTTTTGTGCTATGTTTAAACTTCTCATACATTTGATTTTAATCAAGTCATAATTAACAAAGTACTGAAAGTTTTAAAGATATGGAGAAACTTCTAAAAGGCGTCAGGTCTTCGGATTGTTGACTTCTGAATAATGTAAAAGCTAGAGTATGCGCAAGGTTGTTTATTAAGACAAACAAAGGGCCATAACTCACAAAACATATTCACAGAATGTACTCATCCTCGAACACATCCCAGCTGTTGCTGAGATGAAGCTTTGAAATAAGTTTGACTAAGATCTAATAGTGTTGATATTGTGGACAGACATAAGCATGGACAGAACCAGACGGAGGGATGGTTGCGAGATTGTAGACCATTTATATCTCCACTGACCTTAGCGGTGGGGGACAATTGCGGAGAGGAGGCATGATAAAGTTAGAAACAGACATAAAATGGATCTGATGAAGCATATAACAAGGAAATGGACTGAAAACTATAGAAAAAAATATTAAGTATATATATATATATATATATATATATATATATATATATATATATATATATATATATAACATACAACGATCATTATGTTTCAGGATGATATGCAAGCAGTTTACACCAGCAACTATCTTTGCATTGGATTGTAAGTACATAAATGTAAGTGTGTAAAAGCATTTAACCCAAAATCCATCACTTATGTTTGCCTGTGTAGGATATGACAATGGATCATTCTGGTGATTTATTACAAGTGGACTTTAGCGGATAAATATAAATCAGTTATCTTGCATTTGGTAATTATATCAAACATTAGTTTGTGTTATTAGCAAATTAGTGAAAAGGTCAGAAAGTGGTATTGTACGAATCTTTTTATTTCCGGCTTAAAAGCTCAAAGGTCAAGGTCACTGTAACTGAAAGTCAAGAAATGGTTTCCTTATAACTCAAGTCCTCTACCATCTACAGTTACCAAACTTTGAAGATCGCTTGCAAATGGAGTTAGGAAGAAGCCTATCTAGTTTGGGGTCAAAAGTTCAAAGGTCAAGGTCACTGAAAGAAGAAAGGTGGTTTACTAAAAACAACAATAGTTCTACATCACTAATCTGGACCAAGCTTCGTGCATTGCTTGCACTTTGGGTAAGAAAGAAGTCTGTGTATTTTGGAATTAAAAGGTCAAAGGTCAAGGTCACAGTAGCTGAAATAAGATTGACGGTTTGTGCACAATAACTTTAGTTCTAGACCACGCACATGAACCAATGTTTGTGGAGTGCAGCACTTAAGGTATGGACGTGGCCTATTGATTTAGGGGTCAAAGTTCAATACTTTGTGAATGGTTTGCATTTAGGGTAATAAAGAAATCTCTGGGATGAAAAGGTCAGTGGTCACGGTCATGGTAAGTCTAAAAACAAAATAATGGTTTCTGCACGTTAAATTTAGTGTCTTAAGTGCTTGTGTGTGGGACTAATAAACACAGGGATGTTTTCCTTGAAGACAGGATGAACCCCCCCCACCCCCCCCCCCCCCACACACACACAAAAATGTAATGTTTTGATGATACTGACTTTAATGGTAAACACAGGGAATTCATTCACAATTAATTATTTTTTATTTGTTATTTTTTAAATTATTACTGAAGACAGCAGCTTATATGTTACCGAACCGAATATGTTGTTGGTGACTAGAAGCACATAATAGTATAAACAATTTGTTCTGTTCAGTTTGTTTTAGTAACCCGTTTAAATCTTCTTGCTCCATTTAAACTGTTGCATTGCTTGGTATTTAAAAATAATAATAATAATAATAATAATAATCTCTTTTGAGAAGAAGTACAGTATAAAGCATAAGTAGCAATATAATTTGATTTTTTTATGGAGAAACAGATTCTTTAACTTGCAAAGCAATAACAAAGATATTTAGGTCTATTATAGTTATTCACATAAATCCAGCAGTCAGAGAAGGAAAATATGCCATGAATTAAGCAGTTACAATCAAGCAATTCAAGACCTGGGAGTGTACACTGTCCAGCAAACAGGTCGCATGCAGTTTTGGGGGTTTGTATTTCGTGGAATAACTATGATTATTACTTTTTAATAAAAAAAGAAAGAAAAAAAGAAAGGTTGTGAATAGTAGTCATTGGTATTATTACTTAGAGGAGACAAGAAAAATAGTTTTATAATCCAATGTTATCAGTGTAATGAGGTTCATACGGTGACGTAATCAAATTACAATCCAATGTAATCAGTGTATAGAGGTTTATATGATGACGTCAGATTACAATCCAATCTTATCAGTATGAGGTTCATACGGTGACGTAGTCAAATTACAATAGTTTTAGTAACAAGGATGACGTAAACAAACAGATAAAAAGATAATAAAATTATCGTCGAACATACATTTTCTCACATTATGAAACTTGAAATAAATATTCCGCACTGCATCGCTCTTACAACGTGCACACTGTATCTGCTACTTATTAAATTAAATAAACTTGTAAACTGTTAGATATTCTTCTACAAGTCTGCACTTTGCAAATTTGTTCTCGACATACATCAATATATTCATCTGATTAGACTGGACGTGAATCCATGAGAACAATTTACATATTGTACACTCCTGATATCAGCAGAATTCGACAGATTTCCAAATCGCCAGTAGATATAATCAGTTAGGAAGCAAAGTTTACAATTATCGATTCACTTAACAAAAAATGGGATTAGGATTGGGTCATAACAAATCTGCTCAGATTTCTCTTCTCTTCATGAGTATGGTAAAAGACATTTATGTCAATAAACTTCTGAAATGTTTGGATTCAATATCCGATCTTGAATAATTCCTTGACTTTTGTCAAAATTGAGACGATACCTACCAGGGGCAATATATAACACAGGGATTGGATACTCCATAGAGCTGCCAGATATCACGCTTTCCCATTTGATATGGAAATAAGTTTCGATTGTGCAGCAAAATCAAAGTTACAGCAGGGGTGAATTTACCTTCAGCATAGACATGTGTGTGTTAAATAACTGACCGGTTGAAGTTAGCTGTATCAGCGTTCTATATTTTCTGCCCTTTCCTATTATAAATTAAGTTTTAATATTTTGCTATTATCAGTGCCAAAGAAGTATAAACGTTTCCCCTCTATTCTGGTGTAGTTTTTGTGATTGTGTGATAGAAAGTAAAAGAAATCGTGTAAGTGAAAAGATCTTTTTCGCTACTCTTAAGTTAGCTTTGGTTTTCAATTTAAAAGTATTAAAATAGATAAATGAAATTCATTACCAAGTCAAAATTTCTATTGAAATTCAAAATGTATATTTTCCCTCTCATTTTACCAAAAACATTTCTTCAGTGTCTAAATAAATTATATCAATGCACTGTCACATCTTTTTTTCTCCAAAAAGGATACATTTATTTGCGATGAAATGATGAAAGTGTGATTTACAAAATATGTATCATGAATGAGTCCCTCTAGTCCCTTCAGCAAATCCACACAAAGATATTATATTGCATCGGTAACCTCATTTGCATAACAATAAGGAATGGGTGATGTTTGGTGGGTTAGTTAGGGAGTTTCAAATCCCCCTGTATGTTGGTCTCAGTACCTAAAGTACCAAAAAAGTATAGACTCTACTTTGTTCGCGTCAGCTACGATGTAAGGACTCTATAAACCTTCCAGCATGAAACCAATTTTAGCATTTTGAAGATTCTGCCAATTTGGTGAGCTTAAAGAACATCCTATCAAAATTCTATCTAGAAAGTTCTACATATTTTCAAACTATTTTCATATGATTGTAAAGTGTATTACTCCCCAGTAATATTTGGTTTCCTTTGAATTTGCGTTATTTTTTTTTTGGTAATAATTGTACTCTTATCAGTATATTTTATATAAAATAAACACTTCTACGAAGATAAAATTTGAATAAATATTTGTGTCTATTTTTATCAATTGATATCACTTTCAAGAAATATATTTGCAATTTCTAACTGAAATTAATTTACTTCTCGTAGAATGTAGACTTCTGTGTAAAAGCAATCTGTATTTGATAACATTTCCACATTTGATCTTAAGTATGTGATGTTAATAAAGTTATCTTTTAATTCTTTTAAATGATCTTAAGAAAACAATGTACATAACAGAGCAGTTGCCATATGCCAACGACACTTGCTTGTACGTGTAATTAAATCTCAACTCAGAAAATGTCGCTTTTTTTCTCTGTCTGTATACCTGTATATCCTTCAATTGTAGAACCACCAGATAGATCGCAGAAGTCGTTTCTATTACATTCCACAAGACTGATAAATCTTGATCAAATATATTATTATCGTTTATATTTCTTACGTTTCTATTATGACATGGACGACGTAAAACTTCCAACGTCAGATATATTTAACAGAAACATAAAAAGAGTCGTATTCTTCTATATCGCTCCATTTTTCACTCCATCCACTATAGAAATTATAACCTCCGTTCCACATTGTGTTCTGAATTAGTGCAGGGCAATATCGTCTGCACTGAAATGTGAATAACCTGGTAAGATACGACAATTAAACGTTTTCATATTCTTAGGAGGTAATAAGGCTTGTGCAAATCGATTCTCATTACAAAACTCGGTTAAAAGACAGTGTGTGTGTGTGGTGGTGGGATAGGGGTTAAATCTAATTTTAATTATGAAATTCTTACCTGCTATTATCACATTGCTTTCACTTTCCCTGGCGCTAGTCCCCAGTCAAAGTTAAATTCCTTCCTCCAGTTAGTAATTGGAGGTCTTAAAATGAATAGCATAATCCGAGTCTGATGCCTTATTTATTTTCGCCATTCGGAATATCGTCTTGTGAGGACTTAAAAAGAGACTGAGAGAACACCAGAGCGGGAACGGAGGATGAAAATTAGGTAATAATATATAAATATTACATAATTAAAGATAGTTTTACCACCCAAAACTACATTTTAATAGCAGTAACACACAACTTGTTATTATTACATTGCTGACTTTTCCAGTCACGAGGGAAACTGATGGCCCCAAGATAACCTGTCAAAGTGAACATATCACCTGCTGTCAGTAGAGTGTTCGACTGCAGACTGGATAATGGCTTGACAATTTGCTGGGCTGATACAATCAGGCCTAATGCATACAATCCTTTGCTCTTGTGAGACACCGAACGAAGGTAGAACGAAAGAAGGGAGGACAGAGTGAGACAGCCAGAATATGACTTTCATGACATACTCATAGAAGAATTATTAAGAAAGGTCAAATATGCAGCAATAACCATAACCTCAGATCTGACTTCTTCTGCTTGGGAATTAGCCCAAGACTAGTCACTCTCCTCCGACAGAATGTCAGGTCCCCTAGTAGGATACGTCTGAGAACATTGTACCTCAACTAGTCGTCGAAATACTGGATAATGGGGAAACCCTAACTGCCGTAAAGATCTACTAGTTTACTCGTATGACTTTCATTATTATCATAGAAGTGATTTTTAAAGGGCTTAAGTCCTTAACGATCTTTGATTCTCACTAAAGAAAGGTTTCGCTCAGGTAGAGATTGCAAAGCTATTTTGATATCAGAGGTACCTTTGAGAGGGAGAACTAGACGATTTTAACCATTTATTTTCCTTTTTGATCCATCCAAATTGAAACGTAAGTCCCTAACCAGGCAGAGGAATCTATCTTGATCATCCCTAGCACAGATGTGACGGAGATTGGGAATTTCAGTTGGTTCGGGTGCAACCGAAGGTAGCTGATTCTTGGACAACAAACTCAGTAAGCAAAGAAGAGAAACCAAATCGTACTTGTCATTGAATCATAGCAACCCTATTCTACCGATAAGCACGAATTTTACACTTCTTCGCCTACGCTAGATAAAGAATGATGACTGTCTTTAGGGGAAGGTTCTCTAAGGAAATTTCACTCAAGGGTTCATACGTTGGTAAACATAAAGACCAAAGAACACATGTAAGGTTCCACATATACATAGCCTTTAATGGGGGAGACTGAGAGACATTTTCTTCAAAACAAAATCTCTGCCTGCAACTCACCTCCAACAGAATCGTCTACTAGAGTACTTGAGAAGAAAATAAGAAAGGTGCAAGATTGTACAAAAGATACAACCGGATCACCAATCACTAGACCATATATTTATTGTCTTATCTACGTTGGCATGGTGAAAGATGCATATCGCTTGATCTTGAATAACAAGACCATGTATTTTCTTATCTACGTTGGCATGGTGAGACGTGCATATCACTGGATCTTGATTCACAAGACCATGTATTGTCTTTTCTACGTTGGCATTACGAGACATAGGCATCACTGGATCACCAATCACTAAAACATATATTGTCTTATTTTACGTTAGCATGGTGAAAGATGCATATCACTGGATCCCAAATCGCAAGACATGTTTTGTCTTTTCTACGTTGGCATGGCGAGATATAGGGATCACTGGATCACCAATCACTAAAACATATACAGTATTGTCTTATCTACGCTGGCAAGGTGAGACATATATATCACTTTTCAAGTGGCAGCGGCATCAACAATGTTCAGAAATTTGCTTTAAAGTTATAACATGTCAGCTGCAGGTGGAATGCATCAACACATGGACGCCCATGAAACAGTGGGTTATGCAGACCACCTGTGATCCTTGAAATCAGGAAATTTTCATCTAAATGAAAGTTATTTCCGCTTGTATCAAAAAGGGTATGAATAGTTGATTTATTGATTGTGTTTAATTGTAAAGGCTATTTAGTGTCGAGCTAATGGGAGTGAAGCACCTTACCCAGAGATGCACCATCGTGTCATGGCATGCTTGTCTAGACGGGATTCAAACCCACAACCCACTGATTGTGAGTGTGAATAATAATGTTTGTTCAATGTGGAAAGTATAGTATTATTATTCATAATGTGTGTATAATCATAGAAAGGGATTTTTTGTACTCTTTTAATGTTTCGTATGTAAAACTGTTACTTCTAAAATTTACATCTTTTTTTTAGGTATTGAAAGAGATTTTTGAGAACCAACAGTCAGAAGATGATGCGCTAGAAAGAACCCAAGAGACACCAGTCAAACAATCAACAGTGGATGGGATGGCATATCCTGGTGCGGATTTTGAAGTCGCACACGATTATTTATGCATTCCCTGTGTTGACAAGGTTTGTATATCTTAATACGGTTTCATATGGCTTTAAAAATGATATTAACATACTAGTCAACGAGCCGCTATTACTCCACTAAGCATGGGAGGAAAAACTGGGTAGGAGGGAAGAGCCCAAAACTTAGAGATCTCCTCATCCATACAAACCATAGGGCAGAATGAGGATGTCACGATAAGCATCCTGAAGGTCAATGGAGACCACCTAGTGATTTGATCTTATTTCTATTTTTAGCAACTGTGCTCATGTTTGAAGGCAGATCTTCATCATGCGTACAAAATTGAACGGCAGTCATGCAAGGATACTTTCCATCAAGGTTTTTCAAATTCTTTTCAGTGATTTTGAAAAAGAAGTGAATACAGATTTATATAGTTTTGGAGATTGCAGTCATATTTGATGGCAGATCCGAATTTATTTGTATAGATTTTAACGGACTTTATGCCAGGATAGTTTCTCTCAAGTTTGGTCAAATTCTTTACAAAGATTGTGGAAAGGAAATCGTTTCAAAGTGTCCCTATTTCCAGTAATATTCGATATATCTGATGATGATTTGACATTTGTGCAAAAATTGAAAGGCCTCTATGCCAGCATGCTTTCACTCAACTATGTCGAATTATCTTTTGCAGTTTTTCAAAAACGAACGTTTATGGATGTATCTATATTTAGTAACAGCGGCGATATTTGATGATGGATCGGCAACTTTTGTAAAATATTTAACTGACTTAATACCAGGATGATTTCTGTTAAGTTTCGTCAAATTCTATTCAGCAGATTCGGGCAAAAAGTAACAGCGTTTATATTTGACAGCGGATCAGCATTATTTGAAAACAAATGTAAATGTGTGCATGCCATTATGTGTTGTCAAGTTTGGTCAAATTATATTCAGCGATTTTGGAGAAGAAATCGTTTAAAGGTTTTTCAATATTTAAGTAACAATGGCTTTTCTATCTTTTATTTATAGCGACCATTTTTGAAGGTGGATAAGCATAATTTCTACACCTTTTATTCCTGCCATGATGCTTTCTGTCAACTTTGACCAAATTCTGTTTAGAGATTTTAACTAACTTCAGGCATATTTCATGGCGGATCGGAATCATTTGCAAGAAATTGAAAGTTCTTCCTTCCTACCTGGATGCTCTCTGTAAATTTTAATCAAAATTCTGCTTAGGGAAATTGTGTAAAAGTGTTCCTACTTTCAGTAACGGCACTGTCATTTGATGGCGGATCAGCTTCGTTTGTACAAACATGAATAGTGTTCATGCCAACACGCTTTCGGTTGCTTTGTCAAATTCTATTCAGCGGTTGTGGAGAAGAAATCGTTAAATAATTTTTTTTAAAATATAAATAATAGTGGTTTTTCTATTTAAGTAACTGTGGAAATATTAGCTGGCAGATTGGCATTATTTGTAAAACCTTGAAATGCCTTTATACCATGATGCTTTCTGTCAAAGATGGTCAAATAATCATCAACGATTTATGAGTTGTTTCAAGGTTAGATTATTTATAGTAATGACGACCACAGTTATTGGCAGGTCGTCATCATTTGTTTAAAACTGAAAGATCTTCATGGCAGGATACCTGTTCAAATTATATTGAACAATTTTGGAGAAAAAAGTGTTCAAATGGTTTGTTGTTTTACTTTTAGCAGCGTTGGCCATATTTGATGGGAAATGAAAGCTTTATATGCCAATATTCTTTCTGTCCAATATAACCAGCTTCTTTTTAGTGATATTGGAGAAAAAGTCTTTTAAAGGCTTTTTTTATTTTAGCATCGGCTGCCAGATATCATAGCGGATCAACATTAGTTGTACAAAACTGAAAGCCATCTGTGCCAGAATAATTTGTTAAATTTGATCAAATTCTGTTGAGCGGTATTTTATAAGTCACTTAAAAGTTGTATATTTTTAGTAACAACGGCCATATTTGATGGCGGATTGACATTATTTTTACCAGTTTAATGGGTCCTGATGCCAGGAAGCTTTAAGTTAAGGTTGGACAAATTCTATTCAGCAGTTGCGAAGAAGTCGGTTAACGCTTTTCCATTTTTGATGACAGTGTCTTTTCTATTTGTATAAATGGTGGCCATATTGGAAGGCAAATAGGCATTAATTACACAAATTTGAAAGTTCTTCCTATCAGGATGTTTTCTTTCGGATATGATCAAATTCTGTTCAACGATTTATGAAAAGATATCTATAGGGCTTCAACTATTTTTAGTAATGGCGGTGTTATTCGGTGATGGCTCCATACCAGCATACTCTGTGTCAAATAAGGTCTAAACTTATCAGGTGGCTTTTGAGAAGAATATGAAAATAGCAATTTGTTGACAGACGCACGAGAAATGCATGGCGATACCATAAATTCACTTTGCTTTACGGCCATGTGAGCTAAAATTCTACCATATATGCATAAAAAATGACAACCAAACACGGTACAATCCAATGTATTCGGAACAGTATTCAGTAACTTCCGATGAGTGCCGAACGTATTTGTCTCCTGGAGAAAAAGAAAGATAAAAAGGTGCCACGACTAGTGTCAATGCCCCACAAGTCAACAAGATCATAGAATGTTTGAAGATCCAAGCTCAAATTTGGTCTGAACAATTTTGATTTGAGCTCTGGCTACTAAGAAAATGATATGATATACATTACTTAAAACTCGTTTGTACAGTAGTATAATTATTCATCAAAAGCTTATTCACCTCTTATGGCGACACAAAAAACAAAAGAAAAACAAACTTTCAATGATGATTGAAGAATGATCTATATTTCCCAGAGAAAAACTAGATGAATAGAAACTTAAAGTTGATGGATTCAAGCTAACGTTTTAAACTCAGACTGATATTTTGCATAGTTTTTGCAATTATTTAAGTATAGAATGTTAAACAAAAATGTTACATAAGGCTTGATTAGGAGATTTTATATTATGATCTTGGAGTTAGACTTTGAATTTGGTGTGGAAAACTTGGACGCTGTCATCCCTTTTGTTAACTTCCATGCCACACTAATAACCCTATAAACAAACAACCTTGGTTAAAGCCCCTATTGCCGCATATGGGTCGGAATCGGACCCCGGTCGTCTTTCCTCAAAATATCCACATTTCTTCTCGAACACCTGCGGAGGAATCCAAATACTTGCAAGCTTGTCTGCGACGCCATATTTAAATTCCTTGGGTGGAGAAAACCATCCACCCAGGCGTTTATCATTGTCTTTCCCCTCATTTAAGTCATAGTATTTAAGTAGGTTTTCTTGTTGAATTCTTCCCAGTTTCTCTATAGCCTCTTCGATGTATCTAGGTACAGAGATGCATTTGTTATTTCACATAACAGAAGCATAATGTCTAACTTTGGATAAATAAATTTAAACATTTTCCATTGTTGGACCATATCTATCTTTGATTCATTCGTATAATGACAATGTTGTCCTTATATTTTAATGACCAAGGCATTGACCTCAATAGCAAGGGTTTATACTTGTCGAACCGGTCAAAAGAGTGCTACACTGGAGAACGCAAGAATGTATCGGAATGAATACAAAATATCTTCTCATACTTCGGAAAAACATGCATTCTTTTTTAAAGAGCTGAAAAAGCACAATCGACAAACTGATAGAAAGACACTAATACACACAGACAGACAAATAACAGGAAGATTAACAGACAAATATAGATAGATCTATAGACTGAGAGAGAGATATAGAACTGAAACGACAGACAGATAGACGCGCAAACACAAGCACTGGGAAAGACAGTGGCCAATGAATACATAGATAAAAAATGAGACAAACATAGATGTAAGCATGCTTACATATATACATACATACGCACATGCATACATACAAAGAGCATGAAAAACAGAAAATGGGAAGGTTGGAAGGTAAGTTGGTAGGACTAGGTATATAGATAGGAAGACAGATAGGTAGGTAAGTTGGTTGGAAGGTTGTTTGATAAATGGGTTTTCAACTCACTTCAGACCACCTTCCTGACGCATTTTCTTTGTGCTGAAGTTGATATGAAGCCCGGAAGACATCGATGATTCGGGGACCGGCTTCATTTTGAATGTGACCTCTACACCGAACAATTCAGCCAATCTCATTAGAATGAATCTTGAAACTACAAGTTGGTCTCCTGCCTCAGTTCCACAGCAAGGTCCTATCTGGTACTCCCACTGTAAATATATCAAACACTTGAATTCTTGATTTTATGCTTGTTATCACAATCATTTGAAGGCATTGTTTTTATTTTAAAATGCCAGGGAAAGATTACCTCAAGATTGCAACGATCATTTAATCTTGTATTTCGCCTTACAATTTAATATATTTGTCTTCATGATCCATCCTTATTCAACCTTTCTAGCTCAGTAACAACTATGTTTACTGGAGGAAAAATATATCTGGCAATGTTTTTGTTTTCCCAATGATCTAGATAATTACATATCTTTCATGTTTAGATATCCTTTAATAACAATGTTTCAATCCAGATCAGCGGTACACCATTATTTTAAATTCATTAACATAAATCCCATTTTAATATATATATATATATATATATATATATATATATATATATATATATATATATATATATATATATATATATACAAATAGTACAAATCATATGGCGAATGAATAATAGTCCTTTCAAGTACACTGGATCCAGTAAGGGATCGCGTGTGTCAGAGATTGATTAAGATAAATGCAATAAACTGAGAAAGAACAGTGCAAAACTAGGTTTAACTAGCCTAAGATCTTTTCAACTCTCAGTGAGTCTTTTTCAAAGACATACACTAAACAGTGAGAGGGGGCCCCGGGTGGCCGAGTGGTCTGAGGCGCTCGCCTTTACCGATCACTGCCATCTCACCTCTGTTCGCGTGGGTTCGAGTCTTGGGCTCGGCCAATGTGATTATGTGAAAAAGTTTGCCAGTAGCTTCCCGTGGGTCGGTGGTTCTTACAGTGATTTTCCCGGGTTCTTCCTCCACCAGATATACTGGCCGCCATGTATAGTCTATCATGTGCTGAAAAATGGCGTTAAACCCATAAAACCAAACCAAACCAAAACAGAGAGAAGACAAACAATAAACACAAAAAGCTTTGAAATTACAAAAGTTTACATAACAATTTCTGAGGGAATGACAGCTTGAAAATGTTTGATGTATCGTCTAGTTGGCTTAAACTCGACTGATGATGTTGTAAAGTAGTTGGTATTGACCTACAAAGGGAGGAGCCATAGCGCCGTCTGTTTTTTAATGTAAATTGATGTAACCAGAGATTATATCCCGGATATTTCATTGTTTCCGTAAGGAGAGTAATGACCATAGCAATAATAATACCAGGAAGAACGACAAAAAACAGTAGTAATTATAGGCTAGTGAGTGTCTATTGAGCAAAATAATGAATTATTTAATTGAAAATGTGGTGCCTGTAAAGATATGATGATGTTATTTGCATGTGGTTGTCTTTTTTCTAGTCTTCTTGGTTTAAGCCGCTTGGTTTCAGTGTTCTAAGGCGGCGTGTCCAGTAAGATTCTTTTTCTTTCCTGGCTTCGGAACTCCAGTTGGGGTTGTGATCAATTGCAGTCAGTGTTACATCACTGAAAGTGTGGCCAGGGGAAGAGAAGTGTTCTGCAACTGGACTTCTGTCCAGCTTCTTTGTCATCCACTCAGATCTGTGAAGATTAAAGAAGCTGGACAGAAGTTCAGTTGCAAAACACTTCTCTGATGGAATCCTGTGGATCAATCCCAAAGGATCGCCCGCAGGCGACAAATATCTGTTGACACTAATCCCAGCATACAAAATACCACAACACCCCATCTAGCTCATACACTTGGAGATTTACATTTTTGAACTAAACACAATGCTACCATGATACCTGTCCCGGGGCCTCCTCTCTATTCATCCCTGCAACCTTCAGTCCTGCATATATACACGCTTGAAGGTGAGTCTCGGCAAACCGTCGCTCAAAACCAATCGTTCTTGACATTCCTTGTTGGGCGTGTCTGTCTGAAAAAAGTCTCATCTAACAGACCAAATTGAATAAACAGTACAATAATAGACACTTCGACCACAGTTACGACCATGGTTCCTTTTTACACCGACGCATTAAAGAGCTTTAAAGGTCAGACTTTGTTTTGGGGTAAAATGACCTATGTTTGAAAGCGATTTCACCAATTACATGCTAGGATAAAGAAGAACTTTACTTATGCAGAAGCTTAATTAAACGAAATTGTTCTATATTTGATGCATGTTTCTGAAGCAATCGCCCCGAGTCACCTCTGACCCATTGACAAAGGGGTGTAACTTGTATGTCTCTTCGTATAAGGTGTAGACTGGTATATTATATATCACCCAAGAAATAATCTTGTTTAATGGTTCATTCCTTCGTGCGTTTCAGCCATGACCCAAGCCTTCTGAAATAGAGAATGGGCCTAAAAACTCCATTGCACACTGGCATCATCTGACAATAGACACGAGATACAGATGAATTCTTTTGTCTGACACTTCATAATATAGACACGAGATACAGATGAATTCTTTTGTCTGACACTTCATAATATAGACACGAGATACAGATGAATTCTTTTGTCTGACACTTGATAATATAGACACGAGATACATGTGAATTATATTGTCTGGCACTTCATAATAACATTCATATAGCTCATCGTCTGCAGAGCTGACAGCCGCTTGACGAAGTTAATCCTTATACTCACATTTTCCTGCATGTCACTTTGCTTTGTTAATATTTGTTGTTTTTTTTTTGTTTTTGTTGTTGTTGTTTTTTTTTGTATGATATATTTACGAGTCAAGTGCAGATATGTTTCAATATCCAAAGCAAGCGGCAATATTATTGAAGTTTCTCCTGCTTATATTGATACAAACCATCGTTGCACAATGAAAGAGGTGCTAAGATCGATGATAAGGTACAGCATCCACAAGAAGAAGAACCTCTCTTGCCTAGGTAATAAAAACCTCTCTTGGCCAGGTAATAAAAACCTCTCTTGGCCAGGTCATAAAAACCTCTCTTGCCTAGGTAATAAAAACTTCTCTTGGCCAGGTCATAAAAACCTCTCTTGCCTAGGTAATAAAAACCTCTCTTGGCCAGGTCATAAAAACCTCTTTTGCCTGGGTAATAAAAACCTCTCTTGCCTAGGTAATAAAAACTTCTCTTGGCCAGGTAATAAAAACCTCTCTTGGCCAGGTAATAAAAACCTCTCTTGGCCAGGAAATTAAAACCTCTCTTGGCCAGGTAATAAAAACCTCTCTTGGCTAGGTAATAAAAACCTCTCTTGGCCAGGTAATAAAAACAGAGCGAGAACTTGATTTAACATGGTACTTAGGAAACGAGCTTAACCAATGTAACGAACTGATCGATTCAGACGTATTTTGATAGGACTAGAATTTAAAAAATGCTATGTCAAAAATAAATACGCACAATATGCTAAATAAATTACTACATTTCTATCTTGTTAAGGAGGAAAAAAAAAACATATTTAGGTTTGCCACCGAAAATACTTAAGACGTTAGACTAGTTATGTGATGCAAAAAATGAATCCAGCTCGCGTTACTGACACAGCTTACTCTTTGCAAAGAAATCGTCTCTCATCTCCCAGCCGAGGGGTCGTCCATCAAAGTCAGTGATGAAGTACTCCTGCTCTAAACCAAACCAAGGTTCTTCCTCACGTAGTGTCGTCATGATTGTCTCACAAGGGGCTCGAGTATTGATCACTTCAACAAATAAATAAATACATTAATAACGAAAACCCCAAAAGCCACAAGGAACAGCACGTCCTCCGGTTTTTAAACATAAATAAATAGCAACATACATACATACGCATACAGAAAGACAAACACATAAACAAAAAACAAAAACAAAAAAACACAGCACGAGAAACAAGTGGGCCCAGAAATGCTCACCTGGTTGACATCTGCCAAATAGCCAAATGCAAGAGCAGTTGGCCAAGAAATCTACAAACGTCACTTACAATTTTGTTGAGTACATAATGTGATGAAAAGAGTTGTTCTAGGGTTAATCTATTTTCCCGCATCTTCATCCATTATTGATGGCTGATCATCATCAGTTTTCCAGTATTTAAAGATTTTTTATTCCAGAATTTTTTGACGTCAATGTTTGTCAAATTCCTTTGAGATTCTTTTTCGTATAAAGTTGTTTAAATGTTTTTAGCGGCGGCCATATTTGATACATGATTAGCATCATTTGTATAAAGTTTAAAGGCCTCCAAGATAAGACGCGTTCTGTCAAAATTGGTAAAAAAAAATTGAGTGGTTTTGAGAAGTTGTTAAAAGCTTTTCTATTTGTAGTAACGTCTGCCATATTTGACAGTAGACCTGCATCACTTGAACTAATTTGAAAGCCCTTTATGAAAGAATGCTTCCAATTTGGTCAAATTCACTTTAATGGTTTGTAGAAGAAAACGTGTACAGTTTTATTCTATTGTTAGTACTGATGTTCATAATGTATCGTGTATTAGCATCAATTGTACAAATATGTAAGCCCTTTAGGCTAGAATGCTATTAAAGATTGTCAAATTTTATTCAGCTGTTTTTTCGAAGAATTCTTTCAAAGGTCTTTCTATGCTTAGTAACGGCGGCCATATTTGGTGGTGGACCTGCATAAAATTGACCAGTTTGAAAGCCCTTTATGAAGCATTCTCTATGTCAAAATTGGACAAATTACCTTGATCGGTTTTTTAGAAAAAATTGTTTAAAAGTGTTTGTACTGTGGTAACGGCAGCTATTTGTTAAATAGTGGATCGGTATTATTTGTAGAAATCTTAAAGACCTTGATGCAAGGATGTTTTCTATCAAATCGGTCATATTCTGTTGAGCGGTTTTTGCGAAGACGTTTTGAAGATTTTCCTATTTTAAGTAATGGTGGACATTTATGAGGACTTATAGATATCATATGTGTAAACTTAAGAATCCTTTACATCAGCGTGGTTTCCGTCAAATTTAGCCAAATTCTGTTCGGCAATATTTTAGAAGTCATTCAGAGGTTTTTTAATGTTCTAGCAACAGTGATCATATTTTGATCAGCTAATCGGCATCCTTTCTACAAACTTTAAGGCCAAACTTTCTACAAACTTTGAGGTTTTTATGCCAGGATGCTTTTTGGCAAAACTGGTCAAGTTTTTAAAAAGATTTGTTTTCCCTTAGTAACGGTGGCCATATATCATTTGTACAAACTTGAAATTCCTTTATGTCAGGATGCTCGCTGCCATGTTGGGTAGAAAACAATCCAGTGTTTTTATAGAAGAGGTTTCATATAGCAAATGTTGACTGACAGCAGACGATGCATGCCGGACGCATGGTCATGGCATCAACTCACTTGACCTTACAGTCAGGTGAGCTATAGAAATAAAGACACACATACTATAAGTATAGTAAGTTAGAGTTTATCTGGAAATATTAATGAAAGAAATAAAACAAAGGTACATACCAGAGGGGGACTTATCCAGGTCTAAGAATTCACAGAGGACAACTTTATTGTTTCCTTTTCTGAAGGGGTCTTTGAATATTGCAACTGGTCTTATATGTTTCTCTGGACGAATTGAGCTTTCTCTAAATTCATTGAACATGTTATATTCCCATAGAGGACAATCTGAAAAGAGAAAAATGTGTTGTTGTAGGGGACGGTGAATTGCTCCTTTAATTGTTTGTTTACTCGCTTGCTTTCAGGTAAATTACCTTTAAAGCGCATCACTCTGCCTAGTGTATCTAGGAATTACCAGGCACGGTTTGGGGATATGATGAACAAAGGGTTATGGCAAAGTAATTTTGTTCACGTGGATACATTGAATTTTATGCTCGACAAAGTAGTAAAAGACATACTTTTGAATGGGGAAGATATGGAACGTATACGGCTATGGATATATATGTACAATCAAAACGTTCAGTATCCTGTTATAGGGTACTTATCATTTTCTTCAGGTAAGTTAAACACCGGATAAGGTAAAAGAGTAGGGAAATGTTTAAGCTGTTGATAGGTTTGAGAGAATACGGTATACTATCTGAATAGTATACCATCTTCGACTCAAGACGAAATCAAAGAGTTGGAAATTCCCATCCAACTTGCTAAAACACCATGTTATGAATTTACTCCCCTTTACAGAAAGTCCAATAGGCAAGCAATGACGTTTTCAGTGTTAACTGTTATATATCAATGCAGAGACATTGTGGGCATTACGTTGAATTGAATTGAATCTATGAAATGGTCATTATGAGCAGACAGTTCAGCCTATGAGACACGCACGCTTTTGATAGTTCTTCTCATTGAAAATAAAAATATGAAGTTTGAATTTTATTTTAAGACCATTTTAAGCTGATGAACGCGAGTAATAATGATGCATGGAGCCTCCAATTCAAATAGAACTGTGTCCATTTAAGAGTGTAGGTACCATATAGTTTATTATATCTCCTGCCACATTCCATATTACGACAGTATGGAATGGCCAGGATGATGAACCTATTACATTTCAAGAATTGTCTATAACTAGGGATTGCCTATGACGTGGGAAACTTTTGAATGCATATTAAGTATAGCATTAAACTAGTAATTTATTTTTTCATTTTTAACTTTCTTACATGAAAAATATATTTATTTCTTCAAAGAAACATATCAGTAGTACGGAAGATGGATACTGGCCGCCAAAACATTATCATTTTTAAAACTGGAATAAATAAAATAACCCCAGCTTCTAATCCAAAGTTCAGCCAGACCTGTCGGGTCATAAGCACAATAATAACAAGGCATGAATTTTAATATGTAGCTTCTAGCTATGAGGAAATGATACAGGTCCTAACATGGAACTAATCAGAACATGTAACTTCAACGAGAAAATCAAACAAGAATCCACGTATGGAACTTATAAACAAATATGATTGATATATGAATATATCACCATGGACGATCAATGTATAGAATTTGTACACAAATATGGATACTGTCCATTTCTATCACCAAGAGTGATGAAAATATAGGATTTACACTCGAATACAAACAATGTATATATTTTATCCACAAGTAGGATACATGTATTATGGATTATCGCTCATTTAGCGATATTGAATTATTAATTTATGCTCATATAGCAACAGTGAAATATATCAATTAAAAAATGTAGCATATATATACCGTGGCGTCCAGTTGAGAGTAGGTGTAACAGAAGTAAGCGGACTATGAGTAGGTGGAACTGGAATAGTAAGAGCAGTGGTAGAATCTGTAAGATCAAGGGGATTGTGTGTAGGATAAGGTGTGGCAGGAGTAGGAAAAAACATTTTCTCACCAAATTTGCCATGGACTGAGCAAGAGTTGTTGCAATCATAAATATTGTTGTAATATAATGGTAGCAATTGTTGCATCTTTTTTCTTGAAACAATATTTCTAGCCTTTCACTTAATGGTCACGTTTTCCTAACTTCTGAAACTGATGTTTTCAATATTCATTCTTACATTACGCTCACATATGTTAAATGTCCAACTACTGTTGCTTCTTTACGTTCAATATTATCCAACACTTCTTGCAAGTTAACAGTCTTAGTTGCATCTTTAACTCTTTTTTTATATTCTCTATCTGTTTACCATACATTCCAACGTCTACTTACATAGCTGTTATATTTTATTCTACAGAGACCACAACATTCACTATCCTCTCAATTCTCTTTCTTTTTTATTTTGAATAATCTTTTGACTGCTGGTGGAGTGTCTCTGCTTTAATCTTCATATATTATAGTCTTCACTTACTGGCTGGTCAAATGGTTCGTTTGTACTTATTTTTTATATATGCATGTCTTCAAGAACTGTTAGTTGCTGTTTTATGGTAACTGTTGGTTCTAAAGACTGATGAAAGGATCTGCTTTGTAGATTTTTTCATTATATCCATTTATTTTCACCGTTGACCAGACTAAGGACTTACTTAAAAAAGTCACTTCCATCTTTTTGTCCCATTAGAGCAAGCTGCTAGCATTATTTTAGGCTACCTTGTATAGAAATTGGTATTCAATACTTTACCTACTTCTTGGTAATACAATGTTTCTCCCTACATAATAATGATGTATAATTAATTTATTATGTGCTTCGTCTGTGTTAAAATAACGTCTAAACAATTTGTTTTCTTCTATTTATCAATTTAACCTGTATACATGACTTTATCGAGGAGTTACAAATCCTTCAATTCATCAATTATCTTCAATTGTTGCGTATGATTTTAGAATGTATGATCAAAATCTTTACCACCTTCTGTCATTCGAGAATATTTAAATGGTTGATAAGCAACTTGAAAAAGAATTAGGTTCTGCATAGAAGAGAAAAATAACAGTAGTCAAACTTCCTCTGATACTGAGAATACAAAATATGAGTTAAAAATTAGCATAACAAATAAAACATGCAAAGCGATAACTGGTTAACACGAACCTCTGAAGGAGCTGGAAAAAATGGATGAAAGCAAATCAAGAAAATGTGAAACTTTTGTCAATGCAAGATAAGTAAAAAAAAAATATCAAAGTCATTGTCAGATGCTGTTATACTAGTAACAACATCTTTGATTAGTAAATTTCTGCCCATTGATGATGTGAATAAACTACGGAGTTAAAAGAAGATTACATGACATCAAATGGTACTAGATACTTTACTCAGCTTTTGTCAGTTACGTTAGGATTGTACCTATCAGCAATAAGCTCAAGTTTGATAACATTCAAACACATTAACTTTAATAAGGAAGAAGAGTAAAAGAAAGAAAAAAACCAACATAAAACAGGGCAAAGAATATTATATACAAATCTCCTCAATAATGAAGTTTGAAGCTTTAATTATGCTTTCATGGCATGTAGAACGAAATCCAAGTCCTGTCACACAGGTAGTTACATCATAATCATCATCGTCATCATCATCTCATTCATGTAGCAACTCTTCTCTAGCAGACAATACAATATCGTTCGTACATTTAAACATACGGTCTGGTCGTCGTAAATTAGACTACATATCAACCCATCTTGATGATTTTGATATAATTGCAACAACTGAAACCCATCTTGATGCCAGTATACAAGATGATGATCTCATCATTTAAGGATTTCATAAACCAGTCAGAAACAATAGGTCTAATCGCGGTGGCGTTGTTATGGTCTATGTAACCAACACGTTAATGTTTAGAACACGGTTGGAACTCTTATATAAAACTATAGAAGGTTTATGGATAGAACATTGAAAACATGGGATACAACCCCAAGGAATATTGGCATCTAATTAGACACTTAATTAAACAAAACAAATTAAATATAATATCACCACTTGAGTATACGCAGACAACGGAACTATAGTAAGAGCATTTACTGATTTAGAAAAAAGCAGAATCTTTAAAAACTTTATTCACTACAATATCCAAAGTTGATGATACCGACGTTGAACGACCTCAAATCTGTTATAAGACGAATTAAACATTATCAGAAATAACGATTATAGAACAAAATATTCTAAATATAATAAAAACTATACCCAGTCAAAAGGCTTGTGGACTTGATAAGATATAATAAAAACTATACCCAGTCAGGATTTGAGATTTACAGTTACATTAGTAAAAGCTTCTTAAGTGATAGAAGGTGTAAACCCTGATTATAAGTTGGAGAATATTTGCTTACAGTAAGACATGCTTACTGTAGAATAAATCGCTCAGTCTGTTAGTGATAGTATAGAAATTAGATTCTTTCTTCTACGAATATGTTACTACAGAGAGAATAATTAATGAGGTAGCCAGTACCATTTTAAAAATGTTATACTTAATTGGCCACGAACGAGTTTAAAAGGAGTTTTCATACTTAGTACAAAATCATATAAACTGATCCAGAAAAGTACTTTAATCTGCAATTGAAATGATTATAATTATTTTAGAAGGATTACCTAACATGTTTTACTCCCAACGTTATAAATTGAGACAAATATTTGCGTATTTTACAGACACAGATAATATGGCTCAAAATGCATAAAAATGTTTTGGAATGTATTAAAATTACGCAGAACAATTGAATTTTAAGCATTTAGTTCAAAGTTGTTAGCAATGCGCTCCTGCCATAAGTATAGTCCATGTTTAATATGATAGTGATTTCAATCAATATAAACTATGCTATCTGTTCAAGTCCCTTATGTTCCGTGCACGTTTAAAATGACAATACTTGATCACTGTGAGAAAACTCGCTCAAGCAGAGCCATAGAATTAAACCCACTATGAGTAAGTCTTGATTACTAAGCCGTTTGACGCATTAAAAAGTTAAGGTTAATATCTTGCTGTCCAAGACTCAGTCTCGCAGTTTTGTGTTTTGCACTGTTCACAAAGTATCCAATTGAATTTCAAACATCTCATTTAGTTCCAAACCAGGGAGTAAAATACCCAGTTTACTAAGTTCTTATACAAATCTCTGGTATGATACTTCTGAAACCACAATATTTAAAAAAAAAAAACAACTTATGATTGTGTATTTTACATTTTATAACAGAGCCTTTTCTAGGATTATGCCAAGTGAATAATGTATCTGATTACGTTATCTATTATGTTCACTCAACGTTATTTGACAATAAATATTATTCAAATGCTTTTTACAAAAATGTCATTAAGTTTTGTGTTTGTTTATCTGAGATGATATTAACCGTGATGTATCATTAATCCAACAATAATGATTTTCACCTCTTTCATCAATAAAATCAACATATCGACATGGATGTCTCTATCTTGTTCTGTAATTTTAACAGGTCTTATGTTGTTTCTCACTATCCGCTCACTTCGTTCACGGCGTTATTCTCTAAGCTTGTCTACTATTTCACAAACGTTCAATCATACATCTAATTCATCATTAAACTTATCAGTGTTTCTCACCTTTATTGGGCATTTGTGAAATCAAAATGTATACTTATCAAGGTTATATTTTGATGGTTTATATTTGTGATTTATACGGAGAGATAGAATTGACCCCATGACATAAAAATCATTTGCCATTAAATTTCTGAACATTAAGACAGACCCCCTTTCCTTACTCTGGTAATTCTGTTATGAAAGAAATTTCATGATCACCACTTATTATGAAAGAAAGTTGATGTTGGTCATTTACTACAGAGATTTTGTCATTGCTGCTGATGGTAAGGCAATGTTCGTCCAGCAAGACTTCGTTCTGACCTCATTCTGCAGAGGTGTCACTCCTTGCGATGGTGCTGGTTACATCGCTGGGGTGCGAGAGGGGTACCGGGTTCGAACTGCAAAAGGAGCAACTCTAAGATGTAGAGAGACTTAACAACTTTAAAATTGAGAAACACATAGGAAGATATATATTCTAAATACAGAAATACACGTATAATTAATATATTAATTCAAAGCTTGCCGACTTCATATATTTATCTAATTTCTGTACTTTTAAATTATGGTGTAAACAACTAAATGTTGAATAAGCCAAAGAGAGCCAAAATAACTTAAAATATAGTAAAACTCAATATTTCGAACTATAACCAAAATAAATATCATGTATCATGTTTTTGCGACCCAACGATATTTTATTTCTAAATTAATTATCAAACGCATGAAGTTGGCAGCAAATCGTTTTACAATAATTCAATATTACAATTTCAATAAAAAATCTACACAATTATAATGCATATAAATTCCTAATAAAAATGTACACAATTATAATGCATATAAATTCCTAATAAAAAATCTTCACGGTCCAAAAAAGAATATAAATTACAATTAAATATTAAGAATAAAAAAACACATAAGTTTCAAGAGAGAGAGAAAAATATACCTTCCAGCATCTAAATGTATCAAAGTCCTACAAAAAGTGTTTTAGAATATAATAAAACAATTTTCTCTTACCTGCAAAAGGAGCAACTCTAAGATGTAGAGAGACGTAACAACTATTTTCTCAAGGCGCGCAACGCCTTATATACATTTCTTGGTCAAGGAATGCGTAATCTCTTCTATATAAGGTTATGAGTTAGGGCGCGACAGATTAAAGCTCAAGGTTTCAAGCCGCGAGATCTCACGAGACTCTTAAACAACGCATTCCCTTTTCCAAAAATGGTTACAGGTTAGCTGAACTTACGCTCTCTACACGCAGGTTGCTGACTCGGCTAGGTGAACTTGTTGATTTACGTAAAGGTGAAAGAATTCGCTCTCATCAGCACAATTTTGCCTGTATAATCTTTTACCTGTGTACTGTTAGAAAAATCTTACTCTTACCGTAAAATATCAATGCACTACACTTTGTAATGTAATGTATTATAGGACTCAAGCGCTTCAAATTCTGTTTTATTAAGAATTATAAACATTTGAATTCTAAAACAAAAAATAGTCTATAAGAATTCCTTAAAATTCAACGATAAACAATTATGAAAATTTGAATTATAAAAATTTGAGTTATAAAAATTCCTTGAAAATTCTATCGTGACAATTCTATATACGAGGTTTTCCATATAGGTTGGTATTTATCAACATACAGTGTTAAGTAGTTCATTTCATCAAATATCATATAAACTACTTTTGTATCTGATAACTGTTCGTGACATTCAACGAATGTGTTCTGTGATACCAGTTTCAAGTGAGTGATAGTTTTTCTCCTGTTTCTGATGAAACATTTTGCTTAACTGTTACAGACAAATCTAACTAAACTTTCAATGAATAAAAATCTCTAAAGTTTCTTCTTATTATCTCTTTTAGGTTGGGTTCTAATTCATGAAACATTTCATATAAATCACGGTTATATTCTCTGTAAAATATATACCAGTGGCGGCGCGAGGGGGGGGGGGCCGTGAGGGGCAATTTCCCCCTGGCGCCGGGCGCCGCCGTCAGGAGCTTTTTTTTTGCAGCTGTTGTAACCGGAGCGTAGATGGGGGGGGGGGGGGGGCGGTTTGCAGGTTGGCAACTGACATAAAAACTGTTATCTGTGGCAAAGTAGGGGAGCCACTAAAGAACAGTGCCCTCGTGCGCCCTCGAACCCTCGCGCCGCCACTGATATATACTCATTTACTCATCTAATAAATAAATCCAGAATAAGTATTCATTGTATTCTACCTTTAATTTCTTTTCTTGTTGGAAAATGTATTGGAAGTAGTTGTAATTATCTTCTTTCAATTTTTAGCATCGGTGCATCAATTATTATTTTCATTTATTATAATAGTATTGTTTTCATTTAAATAATTATTATGAAACATAGTTATTCTGAGCATACAATTCCAAGTCAAAGTTTTACCCGACACATTTGTCCGACACATTGGTTTAGAAGCTGGGTAATTTTAAAAATTGTTTTAAGAGTTTAAAAAAGGATAATGTTTTGGTGGTCAATGCCCATCTTCCATACTACTTATTTCCTTATTGTGACTGATATATATTACCAATTGTTTTAAAATCTACATTATTATCTTTTACTACAAATCATTGATTTAAATAGGTGATTTTACTGTTCTCTAACGAATGTTGTAATTCAAAACTAAAATGCATACTACATTATTGAAATGTTGTTTGTTTTGAAATATGAATTCATTACCTGAAGTACAAATAAGATAGTTTTAGCACACTGATTCATAGGACTAACTATTTCTTCTGTGAAAATGTTCTATTGAAAATCAAGTCAACTCTGCATGTGAATCACACACGCACAATATATATATATATATATATATATATATATATATATATATATATATATATATATATATATATATATATATATATATATATATTGCAGAGACGGGTGCAGTCTGGAATAGTACAATTAGTCCAAATTAGTAATACACCAGATCGACATTATTGAAAATTGTTATCAGAATAATTAACATTCTAACTATATATTACAGACGGATGCAGTGTGGAATAGTACAATTAGTCTAAGTAAGTAATACACCAGATTTACATTATTGAAAATTGTTATCAGAATAATTAACTTTCTAACTTTTGGAATATATATATATATATATATATATATATATATATATATATATATATATATATATATATATATATATATATATAAGCCAACACAATTCTAAATGTTGCATAGATCATCGGTTAACAGAGAGACATTTTAAGAATCAGGAAGTGCCTAGACCCCCTCTGCAATTCCTAATAAATAAAAGCTTTTCAAGTGATCAACAGCTCTACACACTTCACTTCAAGAAGAATATCTTCATGCATGCTATCTCCGTCAGATAAAAAAAATCTTTTTCAACTGTGAAAAGCATTCTGCTTTTTAATGTCCAAGATAGATATTGTGATGAATATAGAAACGTTGGCTGAAAGTTTATTGAAATATTTCACTAGTAAAACTTCTCAAATAATAAGAACACAAAATTGTATAATTTCATGATTTCTTTTTTAAACTTTTTAATGTCACGTGTCCTCCTCTTGAAATGATTTTTTTTTAACTTTTATTTTTTGAAATGGATAGATAGATATTATGCCACCAGTATCACTTTTATTGGCAAAATGTTGAGGGAGTCAGGACGCTCGTGCACGGAATCTAGATGATAATTGCTGAAAGTCACGGCAGGGGTTCAACTCCTGGATCGAATTAGGTATAACCCTCTGAATATGTGTGTGTGTGTGTGTGTGTGTGTGTGTGAGAGAGAGAGAGAGAGAGAGAGAGAGAGAGAGAGAGAGAGAGAGCGAGAGAGAGCAAATTTTGAATGCTAAATACCTTAATTGATATCCAGTTCTATAGTAATTTGTTGTCATAAATATTTGATTGCTGATGCTCTACAGTTGTGTTTGAATTCCATAGGGACTACCAGCAAAGAAGAACATTATTTCAAGATTTTGCATATGTTAATTGTGCTTGTGCTTGTCTTAATTCAATTCTACGAATACAGAAATATTATTTTGGGATTTTATACGTCACCGTTTCATCACTGTCAGTTAATTTAATACTCATTTTGCGGGCACATTACCTTTGAAACAATTCTTTTCCTTTGTATTGTACCACGAAACCTGACAAAAGTTTAAGTTTGGATATAATGTTACCGTTGTTAAATAGTTTCAATCCTATATCTCACTGCCAGATATCTTATCCTAATTGTAATTATCATCTTCTTCACGATCAAGATCACGATGAATAGAAAGAGCCACATAGTTTTATAGCAATGAAAGACATTTATTTTAAATTTTGAGTAAATAAATAAATCTGATGATTCAGCAATGAAACAAAGAAGCATCAACGCTTAAGAATGTACTGTCATTATCCAGAACCCTATTGAGAACCGTGTTACAAAAAGCCATTGTGAAGAATAATAGGAATTTTTTCTAAATATATGAAATAAAAATCAATTTACTTTCCTTAAAAAATTATTTAAATGAATAAAATCATTTTTACATACAATATTTGCTAATATTAGTGTAAGTTTTGCTAATGTTGCAAAGTACTTTACCATAAATACATGAAAGTTGATAATTTTTCAAAACATGGCCAATAATAATTATATAGGCTTGACAACGTGACTAAATCGTGTTATTTGTACTGAAAACTATAAATTAAATATTTATTATCAATCTTAAAGGTCTGTGTAGGAGGCAAATCTTTTACAAGGAAGGATGATTTGGCACATAACCAACTCAGTGGTATGCTAATTTTCTGACACTTAAAACTTTTGACTGTCTTTTAAAATGATGAAATAATTTTTTTTCCTATACTTTTAACCGTTGTAGTGCTGATTATCTTATATTTGCTAAAAATTAATTACCTTGAAAATGTTTAGCATATGTGTGATACACATAAATGTCCGTATATAGAGATATAGCTGTCATATATAAGGAAATCCTTAAGATCTTTTACTACTGGTATTTGTTCTCTACAATCAATTAGTCATTATGAGATCGATATATCATTTTATGAATTAATTTTCTTATATTATACATGGTTTTCTAATAGAAGAGAGCACCATGTAATAACAGACAATATAATATTTAAGTAGAGAATGAATTTTCAGATGAGACAATACTTGATTTTTCTCATGCAATAAATCATTTCTTATATGATATGATACTATTTAAAAAAAAAAAAAAACAGCTGTAAGTTTTTTCCTCTTCTTGTGTGCTACTCATGGGCAGGATTAATTTTCTCTTTGATTTTTACACAAGCAGCTTCTGAAGGCATGGTTTGTGCTTTGGGATGCTGTCAGCGCCGCGCAATATAAAAAATATATTATATACAGTAGTAGACACTCTTCGTTGAGAGTGATTACTCACTATTTATAAACGCACGTGTCTCTGGATGAAGAGCTTTGGTTTGGATTGCTTTGGTCTTTACGACACAGCAACATAAGTAGGTTATTTAGTGCCAAGACAATTGAAGTAAAGTGTCTTGCCTGACGACATACCACGGTAGCAGACCCGGGCTGTTTCTATGGTAGGATTCGAACCCGCACCCTTTCGGTCACAAAGTCAAGCATGTGCTAACCACCGAGCCTCCGTGGCTTCTGCCTTCTTCAGTGGCCTCTTATGACATGAAGGCGAGCGCACTGGGCCAGTTTTACCTCCCAAAGCAAATCGGAGGCGGGGATCGGGGTGTTGGGGATTGGGTTGGTTGAAGAGGGATTTCTCCCTTTGTAAGGACCTATATCTACCCAAAGGGGCACCTTTAGATTAAAGTGGGTCTTATCTACCTACGTGCCATATTTGTAGATATAGTCTGGAGTGGCAGAATTGGGCGGGGTCTGATCTCTCGGTAAAACTTTATAAGCGAATATGTTGGCCAGTTGTATAGACTTCACAGGGTGCAATCAAGGCCAAAACAAATAAAAATAAAAATAAAATAACCCTGTGGATCTCAGCAGTCACTACCTTTCTTATCGCTGATAGGACAACATTCAAACACGACTGCATGAAATAAAGGATATTCTTGAGGAGGCAGGAGGGGGAGACATCCAACAATAGATTCAGAATGAGAGCGCTCCAAGCAGAGAACGAAAGATATTCTATGTGTGGGGAAAGTTATATCCTTTCCTCAGAAAAGCATGCCATATAGGTCTAACCTAAACTGAAAATGTGTTCATAGAATACAAATCCCCACCAAAATGTCTGAAAAGTGACCTCCGTGCAAAAATTAACTGGAAAGATGGACGGACAAGGGTAAAACCTTATGCAAGATCCACATTTGTGGTTGGGCATAAACATTAGGGAGAAAGGATATTTCCAGTCTATGCATTTATATACACATTTGTGGTTGGGCATAAACATTAGGGAGAAAGGATATTTCCAGTCTATGCATTTATATACACATTTGTGGTTGGGCATAACCATTAGAGAGAAAAGATACACCAGTCTATGGATTTATATACACATTTGTGGTTGGGCATAACCATTAGAGAGAAAAGATACTCCAGTCTATGGATTTATATACACATTTGTGGTTGGGCATAAACATTAGAGAGAAAAGATACTCCAGTCTATGTATTTATATACACATTTGTGGTTGGGTATTTATATACACATTTGTAGTTGGGCATAAACATTAGGGAGAAAAGATATTCCAGTCTATGTATTTATATACACATTTGTGGTTGGGTATTTATACACACATTTGTAGTTGGGCATAAACATTAGGGAGAAAAGATACACCAGTCTATGCATTTATATACACATTTGTCGTTGGGTATTTATATACACATTTGTAGTTGGATATTTATATACACATTTGTAGTTGGGCATAAACATTAGGGAGAAAGGATATTCCAGTCTATGTATTTATATACACATTTGTAGTTAGGTATTTATATACACATTTGTAGTTGGGCATAAACATTAGGGAGAAAAGATATTCCAGTCTATGTATTTATATACACATTTGTAGTTGGGTATTTATATACACATTTGTCGTTGGGTATTTATATACACATTTGTAGTTGGGTATTTATATACACATTTGTAGTTGGGCATAAACATTAGGGAGAAAGGATATTCCAGTCTATGCATTTAGATACACATTTGTGGTTGGGCATAACCAGTAGGGAGAAAAGAGTTCTTTCCCCCGCCTAGGAACAAAATACTTATGTGGTTTTGTATTTATTACATACCCTCTTTTTATTCACACATTGTTTTTCAATTTTTTAAAAAATATCCTTGAAAATAAATTAAGGCATTTAAAATCTTGTGAAAGATAATGTACAACCCAATGAAAAAGGCCCATAACACGTACATAACTGGGGCTGATGAATGGATTTAAACTGCGGTCACAGGCGAGTGGAATTTTCTTTATTTCGCAAATGGAACATAGGTTTCGGACCTGTAATTTAACCCATTTCTTACGCTACTTACTGAATACATATGCAAAACTGCACTTCCAAGCAAATTTCAAGGCAAATTTAATAGACTAATAGTTTTTAAATACATTCAGTTATCCAGAAAACTTATTAATTTACATTACTTTCAAACACTGTATTTTGCATGTCTTCATTACAAGAAATTATTTATGCATTAAGCTCTAAGATAATTATGTAAGAGTTTTTTTAAAAAAAAAAATTAATTCTCTTTCTAACATATGGACTAGATTTATATTAATTATTTGTACATCTTTTAAACAAGAAAATTCTAAACAATATTTTTTTTCCTTGTCTTTTTCTGCTTGAATAGTTGCAAGAATTTAAAATGTAAACAAAAATACAAAACCCTGCTTGGGCCCTAGTGATAGCTCAAAGTCTCAACAGTGTAACAAGAAGTAATTGTTCTAAATTTCAGAGTTATTGGAGCTGCTTCTCTCTATGATACGTCAACGTTTATGTTGCAAATGTTTATAAATTTTATCCTCAGATTTAGTCAACGAATTTGAATCCCCAGCAATATTAAAAGACAAACTGAAAGTTCTTCCACTTATCTTATGCTTGCTCCATTAAAAATTCCTAAGGCCATATTTTGAAACTCTGAAGTTTGAATGGTTTTCTAAATGGTGTACAAATTTTAGATGATTTACATTGTGGAATGTCACTTCTGTGTGTTATCAGCGCTGTTACTGGGAATGGGATCAACAGGTGCACGGTTCAGAAGTATGCACATGTGTTTCTGTTGTTCAATCGAAGCGATTGCACAATTATTGCACAGTTATTGACACTGTTCACATTTTTATGTCCAGATAATAGAATAATTCTGGTAGGATTAACACCTTCATGGAGGAGTGTCATGCATACAGTTTTTCGAACGCTGTGGTTTGTTTTTCTTCCGTGTAAGATATAGTGTACCAAACTAAACACATTACTGTATTTTCATTAAAAAGTATGCAGACATTTTTTTTTAATTACACACAATAATTAAAAAACTTATTGCAATAAATAATTTCCGATATTTTATAAGTGGACTATTATTGAATATTTCAAGTTGTAAAAGTAGTTCCAAGCTGGGTGTGCGATACGGAAATTTAAGGTGTGCGATACGGAAATTTTAGGTGTGCGATACGGAAATTTTAGGTGTGCGATACGTAAACACAGATTGAACATCTGTATCGAACGCCAGATTACTCATATAAGTTTAAATGGGTATGTGATAAATGTAAATTATGAGATGGGTATATTAATGTAAATAAGACAGTAGTCGTGTGATACATTCAACTTATTAATACTACCTTCTGGCTTCTGCGGTTCGAAATCAACAACCCTGACTTTGTTCCGAATTCGAATTCTTGTGTGGTCGACATACATATAGTCCAGCACAACTTTACTCTCTTGCTGAGGAAACGAAAATAATTCCAGTGGGAACCCTGTAGCATATAGTGGGGCAGCCATGTCTTCAATTCTATAAAGAAAAAGGGACATTTCCTTTGGCAAAGCAAGACATTGCTGTTGCAATAGTGTAGCATCCGCTGCCTTTACTTTGTACATTTTAAGTCCTGTGAATACATCCTTGAAGTTGCCATTAGAGAGGTTTAGTTTTTCTACCATTCGTGGTTTGTGATTTCTTTTATTATTATTATTATTATTATTATTATTATTATTATTATTATTATTTGTTTCGATTTCGCTTTGCTTCAATCAACCAAAAATATCTGCAAATTTGGAATTAGTATATTAAATGTACCCTTTTAGAAGATTGAATTATATATTTAACAGAAACAGCGATGCCTGAAGATCTTATTAGGCGGTTTTCATTTCGCAGTCACTTTCAGATAGTTTAAGGTTGGAGAGAGAGAGAGAGAGAGAGAGAGAGAGAGAGAGAGAGAGAGAGAGAGAGAGAGAGAGAGAGAGAGTGTGTGTGTGTGTGTGTGTGTGTATGTGTGTGTGCGTGTACTTAGAATTTCTGTGGAAGGGGGAAATCAGAAATATTCTTTTTGGCTTGCAATTGCTCTATGTTTCAGTGCAAGCTGCATTGTGTCAAGTAGGAAGATGATATTTGACGGTTAGCTGGAAAACTAGCTGTGAGCTGTATGACCGGTCAGCCGGCAAAATAGCTATGTGATTTTTCGCCCGGCTAGCCAGCAGAAAAAGTAACATATTAGCTATTCGCCCGGCCAACCACCTGCATGCTAATAAGAGGTAATAGGTTTGGTTGTTATCCTAGCTGTAGCACTTATGCTATGATACAGAATTAAAACCTAACCTCACAGAATTAACAAGCACTGACCTAAAATATTGCAGAGGTTTAGTACTTTTGAACTGCTAATAAGTTAATTAGAAAGATGTGAAGTAGTTTACATCTATGCAACCGCCAAGCCTGTCATTCGGTTTTATCCCCTAAAGTAGTTATCTGACAATCTACGACGGCTGGCGAGTCAAATGGCATGTTCCTTTAAAAAGGATCCAATCATATGTGCCCTTGAAGTTTATATTATCTTGTTCTATTCGCTCGCGTACATATTTATATACTGTTGTTTTTCACGCTAAGTGAAACTTCGTGCTTTTTACAATGACGTATATAGCCTCCTATTCCAGCTTTTAGATAATGGACGAACGTATGTAGCTGTATGTGTAGCCTTTAAAAAGAGAGTATTAGAGATAAAAGGTGTTCCTCCATTGAGCTACTGCAAGTGCGACGATACACTAGTCAGCTTTGGTGGACTGCAAAGAAGAGAGAGAGAGAGAGAGAGAGAGAGAGAGAGAGAGAGAGAGAGAGAGAGAGAGAGAGAGATTACTCACTTTTAAAGTCACTGTACTGGCACTGATGGTGTCAACTCATGATAGATAGACGCACATACATTAATTCATTCACAATTATACATTAATGCCGACGATACAGAGTTGAAAAGATTGAAAGGCCAGTGCCACAAGATGATATAAACGTTAAAATTTATACTTAAGCTTGAGGTTAGAACTGAGCAGCATCGATTCAACGATTAACACCTGCGATGTAGAAAAGAAAAATGCTGAACAGAAACCCGGAACTGGGATTAATTATATAAGCATAGTATGTATATGCTTGTTAACGTTTTCAAAATAACACTATTTCGAAAGATAGACTCCTAAATGTATTTGTGGCGACTCGAGTGTTCGGTGTTTCTTTTAGTAAGTGATTCAATATTGTATATCTGGCTCTGGCATGTTTTAAATATCATAAAAATATGTAAGGTTATACGTCTAGGAAATATGTAACAGAATATAAACTAAGGAATGGTCAGGTATTTACACTTGCCTAGTTGATAAATATATTATAGAATAACGGTTTGAGGCAATTTTGTGCATTTTATACATTATAAGTTCTTTCCATTACATTCCTGTAAGAATTTGGTACATTAGACGTCTTACCCTTGTGTCTGGCTACAACCCCTCGAAGAATCAGATATATGATAACTTCCCGATATACGTGATGGGCATATGCTGCGACGTACACATCATAGCAAATGTCGTTCGATTTTGGTGTAAGATTCCCAGCAATGTAGCCAATGAAGGAGTTTAGGATGTGTGTCTGTCTTAATTACTATTTAATATCTACCAACTTCTTCAGACGTATATATATTCAGCGGGAGTGAAATTAGCAATGAGAGAGAGAGAGAGAGAGAGAGAGAGAGAGAGAGAGAGAGAGAGAGAGAGAGAGAGAGAGAGAGAGAGAGAGAGAGAACATCCTAAGAGGATAGTCATTAGCTCCCTGGGATCAGCTACCAGACAAGAAAAACGAAAGAGATAATTGTCTGCTTGCACCCCTTGGCTAATATCAAGGCATGCAGCTATTTGGGGGACAAAAATATAAAGAATTATATGCATTAAAGTGGAATATTATTGTTTGTAAGAGCGTTGTAGGTATTGACTTATCGTATATACTCGCTTGAAAGTCGCGTCCAACTGCAAACAACATAGACCCTTATATGCTGTCGTTTAAATGCGTAGGCAGATCAGGGTCTATGCTGTTTGTTCTACTGATTACTCCTAACTGCGTAGATCCAAATCTGCAGGCGCATTATGCGACGACAAATCTGGGTTTATGCAGTTTGCAGTTGGACCCGACTTATAAGCGAGTTTATTATATATTGCATAATGAGATATTGAAATATATCAAAGGGAGAAAAATGATATCGCCACAGTGGCGATACCACTTTAATCGCCAAAGTGGTGATATCACTTTTGGAACTACTTTCTTTTCCCATTTAGAAAATATATCTGCCCTTATGCAAATTATTCAAATCTGTATTTACATATTTAGGCTTCTTTAATTTCTTCTTCTTCTTCTTCTTCTTCTCTCTCTCTCTCTCTCTCTCTCTCTCTCTCTCTCTCTCTCTCTCTCTCTCTCTCTCTCTCTCTCTCTCTCTCACACACACACACACACATCAGGATGAATAGATCTTAAAATGTGTCAGGACTGTAGACCCACTACTATACATTTATGTATTCAATAAGCTGGCGCTATAAAATATTTTTTTTTACATGTCTAAAAACGAACTCCGAACAATAAAAAGTAGTCTTCAAGTATTAACATTTTAAAATTAGTTTTCCACATCAATCATGCAAATTATTAGTGACTGAACTTACATGGCCTGTTGCTATTGCATATCGTATACCTTTTACACTCCACGACAAAAGGACACATTTTTAGGAAAAAACTCTTGATTAAAATTAGTTATAACATTGTTTAAGTAGCAATTTTAGTTCTCAACACAATCATAATCATGCTTAAAAACGATGGAAAAATCGGGTATTGATAAGTGTTCATTGCACACCGAAATTATGTGACAGTCGAAATTTTACGTTTGAATGCAGAAATAAACAAAATAAAGAACCAAAAGCCATACAAGTAAACTAACAATCACTAAAATGTTTTGTTTAAAGATGTTATGGTCTGAAATCTGTCGGATGCGATCGCTCTGTGGTGTTTCTACAGTACCCCCAGCCCAAAAATGTTCACCGTATCAATCCGCGCAAGAAATGTGTTAAAAAAAAAATATAAAAAAATCTCTTCATTTTCTTTGGAAAACAGTCATTAATTTGACAAAATACACAATTTGAAACATGGTATGTACAAGCTAAATTTGCAAAAGTTCGCTGTCCTAAAATTATTGTAAAATTTTGGAACTTCTTTTTATAGATGTAGTAATGCAGTCGTTAATAGCGTTGGCACATAATGGAGAAAAATATCCATGCAACTCGACGGTTTTTGCCTTAATACATATATAATGAAAAGATAATCTACGTTTTCTTTGAGTAGATATAAGGAAATATTTCGCTCATGAAGTGAAAACATTTGGTGACACTACAATGTTTTCCACTTCACTCGTGAAATATTTCCTTATATCTATTTAAAAAAACGTAAATACCTTCTATATAGACGATAGTAATACGAGGCCTTAATAAGGAAACAGACGCCGAGTATCAGGACACGAAAGAATCAAATCGTTTACTTCACCAATGTATACATTTTTGTTGATTAAAACAAAATTTTAAAAAAGTTTTTTTTGGTATTTTTTATTACGTTCACGATATTATTTTAGTATGCAGTACAATACGTTACCGTACATTAAGGTTCAAAATATATTGACTGTTCCAATGATGAAGACCAACTTTTTACCTCAAGCAAACGACTGACCACCTCAAAAACCCAGATGTAAAACTGTCATATAGCCTGAAATTACCCCTTTTCCTCTCCGGTAGATATTGGTCATCCCCTTCAGTCAGGTTCAGAGCTTCTCAGACTCCAGAGGGAAGCTGACTTACTGATGCATGCTCAGTGTGATGGTGAAATGCAGATGCTATCTAACTAGTTAGCAAATCGTTAATGCATATCTAAGTATATATTAGTAGTATAAGGTGACGCTATGGGGATGCAGATGACACTTGGGGGACAATAGGAACTAGCATTAGGGTCTCCATCTTGGAATGATGACACTTGGGGGACAATGGGGATTCCATGTTAAAAAGTCCATAGGTTCAACATTAGTATGACCATATGGGGACAAGGGGAATTTAACATTAGTCCATAGGATTAACATTGTGGATCAGTATGGTTACATGGGAAAACGTAATGTTCAAAATGTTCCTAGGTAAAATGGTAATGGTAATCATTCCATAGTATTATCATGATGGGTCGCCATGGGTACAAGGGGAATGGTAATGTTATTCACCAACACAAGCACCTACTAACCAACATATCTAACTATCACACACAAGGGTAAGAGTGTTCAAACATACACAAACATACTATCACCCCTAAAAGGGTAGGAATATACACACTGTACACACAAACATCCTTATATACTATCACACACAAGAGTGGATTTAAAGTTTTAGTTGCGAAAGACATACACAAACATAAAAAACAAATATTGGCAATGATTGAGTAGCATCTTTGTTTCTGAGAGAACTGGGTGGCCCTGAAAAGTGTTCTTGGTTTTAGCCATGAAAAGGGCTAGGGTTTTTTTTGGTTACACTCTTTGTACTGGCTGCATCTCCCTGGCCGGGCTCCACAAACAGCACATATCTAGCTCCATCAATCTCCATCCAAAGGGTTAATGGATACGGAGAGCTTAAATTAAGGCTGATTAGCCTAACTTTCCTATTCCTCGTTCCCTGGAAGGAAGGGCTCCACCTCCTCAAGGTCGTTGCTACCGTTCTTGTTCCTCCCTCCACTGCTGGAACAGCCGCCACTGCCTCCCCCTGGTTTTCTGCAGTTCCCTCTGTTGCTGCTGCAGCGTTATCCCCTTCTCTTCTTCCCGTACCTTCTTTATTTTCTTCGTGTCTTCCTTCAACAACTCTTTAAGGACTCTTTTACCCATACCAAAATAGATTTGGCTTCGTTTTGTCAATCTCTTATTCGGATGTAAGTTCATCTCCTGTACCTTGCCCAGGAAGTGCTCCACCCTCTGCAAATACAACAATGCCCCATTCAGTCTTCCGCTTATGCTCTGGTTTATTTTATTTGTTGCCGAGTCGACGATAAACGGTAAGACTGTTGAACTCACCACTTCTTATCCTTTAAGCGCGGTCGTAAAGGAAAGTATTCCTCCGAGTGGAGACGCAGACGCCAAAGAAAACATCCTTTTAGAAAAGTTCTAAAATCGATAGGGAGAGAAAGGAAAAGAGTATTTAAAAGAATTTGTTCCAAAAACCAATCAACACCATTCTTTTTTAAACCAACATTTTTAATAAACCTCTCTAACTCAATCATGTACAACTGACAAATACCAATCAAATGCTAACCATGAACGTATTTACAAGGTTTACAACTTTGAGAAGTTAGACTAGACTTCCAATGATCTAGTACAGTGTCATTTGCCATTGATGGACACTAAGTTTATGAGCTAAAGAAAAGAGATAGCTATAATGATCACTAAACCACATTTCTATTTTTGCATCGTTTCTAGAGAAATCAATTCCAGAACAAGTCATTAAATGTTCTAATGGGAATCCGAGACTGTGTTGATCAAGAAAATGCACACAATATTGTCCACACACCATCGAGTCCGATCCTTGTAATCTCACATTACTGAATTGAGTGGATACAGCATTTCTTCTCATAAGGTCAATTATATCATCACCTAGAGGTTGTAATCCATAATAATAAAAATATTCCACGCTATGGCAATTGGGAGAGTAAACGGCTACCTAATGGGTTCCTGGGCGATGACTGTCGTCCGTGTTGATGGCATAAGCTCGAATGTTTTTAGGTTTTCGATGAAGAAGTTCATCTTTATAACACACCACTGGATTCCAGGAAGCTGTGTACGAGGTGCATTTCAGAAGGTAATTACGTTCCCAGGTATTCATCTTCACAGGCAATGATAGACAATGATTTCACACTTCACTTTTTCTTTGAAAAAAATCCGTCAAGCAAGTCAATGCACGGGAAGTCTCAGCACTCTGTTGCAAGAGGGCTTCGATGCATTTAGTTTCCAAGGAAGTCAATGTAGGTAGGGAATGGTGATTCAAGTCTTTATAGCACTCTTTCAATATCTTCTATTCTGGGATGAGTGTCCATGCTTCTTTCAGATACTGTTCCAGCTTTTCTTCTTGTCTCATCATCAAACATTTGTCGTGTTGAACTTGACTAGGATGATCGATTTAACAAACATAGCGATGTTTTCTTGTCAGGAGTGTAATTCATTCAGCCAAGTGACGAGTAAAACTGAAGACTAAGTGTTGTTCTTGTTCTAGCCATTGTAACATCATGAAAGTGTTTCTTCTTCTTCTTCTTCTTCTTCTTTTTCTTCTTCTTCTTATTATTATTATTATTGCGGTTTCTGAATGGTAAATAAGCACTCCACACATAGTTTGGCGCATCAAAACACAGTGCAACGCAGAAGATAGATACTTACCACCTCAGCAGTGTTCAGTTATATTTCACGAAACACCCTTTTAAATCTAAACAAATGCATGATTATATATTTGCATGCACACATTTTAAGTCAATGATCAGGACAAATGAGTTCTGTGAACGCTTGTATTAGAAGCTGGTTCGGCACTTACCTTCAACATCCATCCCCAATCCCAAAAATAGATCTAAGAATTGGGTTTAAATCTTTACACCGCATCCTAATGCAAGCGCATTCATGATTGCTTCACAAATGGCATATAGAGAATTCATTCCGATTTTATCATTTACCGAGAATGGGGACATGATTTCTCGATTCTGTTTTGACGTCATGCGCCAATCTTCATTGTTTCTTTTACAAACAAACAAAAAATGGCTCATTCAGGTTGTGAAAGACTCGGCCCTTTCTGTACTGCTGCCTGTTACTTCGAACCAACAAAGTTATGCTTGTTGCTAAAAAAAAAGCAGTTTAAATTGGTTTTCCTTATTCTGTTCTGCGCAGTCAGAAGCTATATAATAAAGATATATTGCTGTGTTGGGCATTCCTAGCATAGTTTGTGAGTCTGAGAGGACATAAACGAGATTGGTTCATTTTGTGTGGTTATTCTGCTTCAGTGATATTATTATTATTATTATTATACAGTACATTCTGGATTAAGTACTGCTTCTTAAACTTTAAGAATTATACAGCTCCGTGGAATTATCGGAAACATTTCTAGAACTTGTATGATATTCCATTTTCACAAGGATTATTTGGAAGTAATAACACTTGGATATAACTGATTCTTGTTAGTACATCAGTGTCACAAGGATGAAGCCGGGTTGGGACTGGATTAGTGAAGACACCGAAAGCAACTGCGAATAAGATGTTTATTTATAAACGCAATTTAAAGATGAACAAATCTGACACCATTATAACAAAAAGATAAGGAAAATCATAAAGTTCCTAACATGGAACTATCAACAACAAGTAACTCAACGAGAAAAATCAAAGATGAATTTAACGAATGGAATTTTAAACAAACGTGAATAGCATCCTATCACCAATCAACAAATAAGAGTATATGATCTACACCCCAATATAAACAAGGTCTTATTAAGTACCAAGGGTGACCAAAGCATGTGATTTATGCGCTTATCAATATGATCCTCATCAATTTATCAATTCATCAAGCGATATTGGAATATGTATGAATTTATGAATATATCGTTCATATAACGAAAATGAAATGGGAATGCATGAAATTATTAATCTATCACACATATAGCGACATTGAAATGGGAAGGAATGTAATTTTGCACAGATAGCAATATTGAGATAACAATAAAATGGAACACGCAATAAATATAACTATCGTGGCGCCCGTTTGACGACCAAGATGTATCTCCGGTTCCACCCGCTCTAGTCCATGGTCAAGGAGCCACCACGCATGGTCCACCCCTCCCAGCCTGTTGAAGGATCCCTCGAGAGCCTTCACATTTACACAGACCCGTTGGTCGAGAAGCCTTGGTCCCTCGCATCGAGAAAACCAGTACACTCTTCCGAAACAACGTCACCAGACACAGCGTACACGTCACACGAAACCACACAGAGTTCTGTGACTTCACACCACCAAACCATACATAAGGAACAGCTAAAAGTATAACAACTAAACCGTGTAGTACGTATGACACGGTTAGTACTTTCGTATTGATATATGTTGCGCATGCGCGCACATGAATTACGTCTCGTTACACATTACATTAATCATTCAATGCTTGCCGCGTATAATTAAATAATACCCGTCTGTTCAGTTACAACCAATAGCTAACTTGAACCAGCCTATAGTATTTCTAATATCATGGCGTTGTATGACCTAGGTATTGACTCTCTGTAGAATTTAGAATAAATTCTGAAACATCTAATATATGAAACAATTATGTCATATAAAACGAATAGTGATAAAGAATACAATCTTAAATTTCACATACCTCTACAGCTGAAGTTTTGCTCCCGTAAAGAGGTAAGCATTCTGACAAGACTCGTCGTAGTGTAATTTGTTTATAGAGAATTCGCTCTATATGTACTCTAGCTGTGACATATATGCGCAGCAGCTAGGTACGTGAGTTTTCACTGCAGGCAATTTGCACGTGCAGCATGGGGTGAATCGCGCTCAGTATTTCAAAATAACTAGAGCCGAAAAAATAAACAACCCCCGAGTAACGCTCTAGTTGGAAACGAAACCCGAATACATTTTTGATCACATATACATATTGATATAAACCATACAATTCCGTGACAATCAGTACAGTGTAGGTTTCATTCAGAACCTACTTCATTCGGAACATTTGGATTAACTTCAGGATCAGTGATCTTTAGAACAATTTAGGACTTTTAAGGATATTTTATACTGTAAGTTATTTTTAATTATTTCACTTTGATTGTTTGTTGAAATATTTTAGGAAATTAAATATCTGTGTTTTAAATCTTGAAAGCTTGTTTGAGTCTTTTCTTTTGTTCCATTTACCCCTAGTCGTAACATTATGCACACGTTATACGTATTTACATTGAAACATATTATCACACGCTAGCAAGGGTGCGGTGGGTAGTGTTTATAGATACACTATCCCAACACAAGCACACTATCACACACAAGAGGGGTAAGGGGTTTTAAGTATTAGTTGGGTTGTTAACATAGACATAGACTTACACAAACATACAAGTACATATATCGGCAATAATTTTTAGTAGCATCTCTCTTTTCTGGAGATCTGGGTAGCCCTGAAAAGGGCCGTTGGGGTTGTTAACCAAAAAAGAGGTTAACACATACCACACCTCTTCACAGTTCTTCTTCGCAAGCTTCTCCTTACAACCGGTCCGTAGACTAAGACACATTTCAGGCACACTTGCCGCTCCACATAGATTCGTCTCTTCCATATAGCTGTATCTGGGATCCTGGTAATGGCCCACGGTGCCTTGACATACACCAGGAAGTCTGGATTGAAGAGCATACTTGAAATAATAGTCTACGGCTCCACTCGTGTCCATATCTTGACGTGTCGTCTTGAGAACAGGTGACACAATGGGTTAATGCGTCTGTATACATAGTTTAGGACCTGATCGAAACGGATTGAAATGTTCCACCAATCAGAATGTGCGTAACATAATTCAGTCAGGGTGTATTGTCTATCTGCCAATCGGAAGATTACGGACGCGTGAAGTCACTTGCAATATACATGCGCACCAGCGTTCCTACGATTTACCATTGCGGAACAGTTTGAATACAATACCTACGGCTGATAGAAGGAAGACAATGTATTTGTGTGGGCCTGCCGCGGATATATCGTATACTCGGAGTGATAATACAACTACTGCTACTACTACAGACTTTGTACAGATTTAAATGAAACACAAAGAACAATATCATTCTTTACGACATAAATATGTTAAGCATTGGTATCTGAATGCTATAAAAAGCTGATTCGTTTAAAGATGTTCAATGGTCAGACATTGATCAACGACTACCTGTCTCCTGTAATATTTTGGATGTCACGACTTTTACTTACAATGTTGCAGTGATACTCAGAATTCCATGGAACGAAGTCCAGAAAAAGGTTAAAAACTTACAGGAATACAAATGTTTGTTTTAAAAGAAGTATCACCTCAAGAGGAAACTCCTTCACGGCGTGTGATGTCTGGCGAGATAATGACTGAATTTCTTCGATATGATTTACCAGCAAATTCAGTTGGGCAAACGTGTGAATATTTCATCAAAAAGAAAGACATTTATGTGAATGACTAATATAAAGCTTGACATGCCACAACTTTTGTCATCAGTGTTGCAGAAAATTCCGTGGAAGGAAGTCAATGACAGTGTTTAAGACTTAGTGGATTACCAAATACTGTTAACAGAACTGATTCCACAAGACGACTCGATTCCATTGAATTTTGGACGACGTGTGGTGTGCGCGTGTGTTAGTAGCTACTTTTCTTGGATTTCGTTTACCAGCAGATTCGTTGTGGACAATTTATGAAAAGTGCACGCAGCCACATGACCACCAAAACTTTATCTTGCTACGAAAACTAATTGTGCTAAAAGTGTTGCCAATAGTAATGAACACAAGTTGTGTACCATGGTGTGAATTATACATTTGTCACACTTTATCTACGCTTCATACTTACCAAGAAGTGTGTATAACTAGTTCGTTACACCAGCAGATTTACGAATGGAAGGATTTACGTGACTGGAAAAGTCTTGGCTTCGATGCTTAGATACAAGAGGCGGCTAAGTATGCCAAAGACATTGTGTGTGACTGATGAACGAAAATAATTTCACTTAGAGCCAGTGAGAGCAAAATCAGAAGTGAATGTGGAATTAGAGACTATTTTAGAAACAGTGGTAGAAAAACCAGAAATTGGGGAAGAAATACCACGAGCCAACGAACCCAGGAAAGTAGTATTATTGTACAGATCGAAAAGAATGAGGAAATTACATTCTAGGAGAGGTTCGGACAAATGAATTCCACATAGACTAGAACACCAGAGCGTTTACATATATTAAATGTGACGCAGATAGATCGAAAATACCGTAAACTTATATGTTTATATGTTGCTGTGGTGATTTTAATTTGTGCTTTATTTGTGTACTGAGTCATTTAAGCCTTATGCATTTTCATGTTGTAATTTTGTAGACTGATATTGAAATGTAAATATGTTTTTGCTGTTGTTACACTTCCATGACAAGAAAAAATTCAACGTGTATACAATGCATACAATGTCCTGTGTCGTTGATGGAATCTCAGAATTCTAAACACAACTGTTATGGCTGCATCCTCCGTTGTCAAAGTGATTGACAAAAATTCTGATCGTCAAAGCTGAGAGGCGTTGTATCTTCGCCATCCCTTTAACATATTGATTGCTGAACCAAGTGGTTCAGGCAAAACCGAGTTTGTCAAACGTTTGATCGAACACAAATCGAAATTGTTCGATCGTCCTCCACAACGTATCGTGTGGTGTTACAAAAAGTGGCAATCGTCTTACACGTTACTCTGAGAAAGTCAAAGAGAATCCATTTCGTTTGTAGACGGCATTGCTAGCGAAGACGATGGGATCGTGTCTGACTTTAGTCAAACACGTCTTGTCATCTTCGATGACATGTTAGGAGAAGACGAAGAAGAAATTAAACTTTGGTCTACGCGAAAAGGACATCGTAATGCTAGTATTATTTAGATCACTCAAAATTTATTTCAACAAAGTAAAGCATATCGCACCATCAGTCTCAATGCACATTATGTATTGTTGTTTAAAAGTTCAAGAGATAACTCACAAGTGCAAGTGTTAGCCAAACAGTTAGGAACACCTAGACTAAACTCTGCGTATGACGATGCCACTCAATTGTCACATGCGTATTTACTTATCGATTTAAAACCTATTACTCCCGATTATTTGAGATTTCGTACAAATTTGTTTCACAATTGTTGTCAAGAAGGAGGCCCTATCATTTACATGTCACCTTCCTCGCTTTCGTCTGTCTAAAAAAAAACTATAAAAACATCATTCACTTCTTTTCATTCTAACAACAATTAAGATGACAAGCTTTTAATCTCATCCTCCTACCAAATTGATTAGCGCATTATATGATATCAGTCGCGAAAAAATGCACAAGGACGTTAAAATTTGTTATAATCTAGTCTCAAAGAAGTGTTACAATGGTTTACTTAGACAGTACGTCAAATTGTTCAAGGCGTCATTCACATACCACATCAAGCAAAATGTTTTTTTGAAAAACATAAAGTAGCTTTGTCGCAAATGGATGATCCAAGAATCGTTCATGATGATGCCTGCCGAACCTGACTTTAGAGCAGTATTTCCCAATCGGATGAAAAAATGGAAACCCATTTATAAAGGAACTTCTACTTCTCCGGCTACAAGGACGTCTTCTTCTACGACTCTTTGTGCTGTTGCTGCAGCCCAAAAAGTGGCCTCTCCTAAGACAAAAGTTCAAGACAAAATAGGTGTGTTACTGTGTTTACTGCATTTATCCAAACAAGAACTGGTACAATTTAGTCCGTTGAAAACACCCCATCGCACTGGAGAATACTCGCTTAAGTGTAAAGATTGAATACCATGGCATTTCGCATCGACTTAAAACGAAAGAATATCAAACAAGGACGCAGTTTATAAATGATGGATCGTTTGTATTTGGACATGTGGTTGCAAGACAAGTATTTGTTGAATGGTGTGGATGTACGCCTGAGACTGGATCGAAGCAGTACCGTGTTCCATTTGCTGCCTGGTGACAACGAGGACAAAATGAATATCGAAGAATTCTGACTTTACGTGCGACGTGTGGAGGTCGCACCTAAAGTGGGAAACGACATTAGTCAAACTCTGAGCAGAACGACAGCCAAGTATCCTCTACGACCAGTGGAAGTGAAAACCTGCAGCATTGTCTCTGGACTCCGATCCAAGATCGAAGATCATGTTTTCCAAGGACAACTACCAAAACGTTTGCCCAGAAAAATTACTCCTCAACGGAGTTATCGATATAAAAAACCTTTGGAGATCCAACAGCTCAACGTGTCCAAGATAGAAGTCACCCGAGATGGCCAGACGTTGTGTACCAGACCCTTTGAACCTAACTTTACCCAGAAAAATTACTTGAGATCTTACTTGATACTGTTTGAAGCCACATAATAATTAGGTACCAACAGTAACGACGCCATTTCGTAAGAGAATTGTGCAGGAGGATATGCTTTGTGGGAATTTGGTTTCACTCCAGACCAAGGCGGCGACGAGGGATATTTCCACTATATATTATCGGGCCAATTTCGTGTGGAACTTCAGTTTACAGTAGCTCTGACGAACACAATGAACGTCATCTTGTATGCAGAATTCGATAATACTTTGGAAATAAACAGTTTGAGAAAAGTGATCCTAGACTATCAGAAGAAATAAAGATGTAACATGAACCAATGGAGATAAGCGAAGAGGATGTTTTCTATCCAGGACAACAACAGCAGTCACAAACTACAAGTGAAGAAGACAAAAATACAGTCAGGATGTCAAGATGACCAGAGCAAGAACAAGACTTAGTCTCCTGTTTTGCGTGTTATGGGCTGACAAACTTACATGACTAGCTATGGATGTCACATCAATCATCCTAGTCAGAAACAACAAGACAAATGTTTGATGACGAGTTCAGAAGACAAGTTTGAAGAGTATCTGGAAGATACATGGGCCCTCATCTCAGAAGAGAAGATTTTGAAAAAGTGGTATAAAGACTTTTCCTGACCATTCCTTATGTCCATTGACTTCTCTGGAGACAAAACGTATCGAAGCTCTCTCGCTACAGAGTACTGAGATTGCCCATTCATCGACTTACTTGAAATCAAGCGTAAACTGATGCTTATCAATACCTGTGACAAAAATGGATGCCTGGGAACTTGATTACCTTCTGACCCACAGTTTGTGCACAGCTTCTTGGAATCAAGTGGTGTGTGTTAAAGATGAACTTTCACATCGAAAACCTGAAGACGTTCAGTACTATGTCATCAACACGGACGACAGTCATCGTCCGAAAACCCAATGGGCAGCCGTCTATTTTCCCAGCGACCACGGTGTGGAATATTTTGATTCGCCTTTATAAGAAGAACTGATGTATCGACTCAATTCAATAATGTCAGATTACAAGGGTCAGATTCCATTGTGTGTGGACAATATTATGTGTATTTTCTTCATCAACACAGTCTCCGATTTCCCTTAGAACATTTACTGACTGGTTTTGAACGTGAGTACTCTAGAAACGATGGTAAAATAGAAAGGTGGTTTTGTGGACTTTATGGCTATATATTCTCCTTAGCTCATAAACGTAGTGTGCATCAATGGCAAAATGACACTGTATTAGATCATTGGAAGTCTAGTCTGACTCCACAACGTTGTCAACCTTGTAAATACGTTCATGTTTAATTTGTCAGTTTGCATTTATGTTTGAGTTAGAGAAGCTTTTTCTTATTAAAAATGTTCATTTAAAAATAAATGGTGCTTTTTCACATTCTCTATGTCGATCTTGTAAAAAAGGGATGTTTTCTTTCACGTCCGCGTACCGAACTTAAGCTTTGGCGTAGTGTGATAGTACGTTTGTGTGATATCATCCCTTTCTTTTACATCCTACCCTTTTCGTTGGATAGTAGGTGTGGGTGGTTGGTCACCACGCAAGGCGTTTTGGATGGTAATCAAAAAGTCGGGTGTTGGATTGTAATGAAAAAAAGTGGTTGTTGTATTGTAATCAAAAAGTGGGTATTGGATAGTAAGCAAAAAGTGTGTGTGTTGGATAGAAATCTAAAGTCTGTGTTGGATAGTAATCAAAAAGTAGATGCTGGATAGTATATCAAAAAGTAGGTGCTGGATAGAACTCAAAAAGTGGGTGTTGGATAGTAATCAAAAAATCGGGTGTTGTATACTAATAAAAAAGCAGGTGATGGATAGTATATAAAAAGTAGGTGTTGGATAGCAATCAAAAAGTGTGTCTGTCTTGGACAGAATATTAACAATTGTAACATTACTTTTCCAATAGGGGGCCATGAAACCGTTTGAGGCCATACATTATTTGACCCATATGGTTACATGTAGCGCTACTATGGCCCCAAACCTACGGCGTAATGTTCATTCCCGTATTGAGGTCAACCACTTCTAAGAATGTAGCAATGTAACTCCCTTTGAGGTCAGCCACTTCTAACAATTTTACAATTGATTTTGACCATTCAGGTTTTCAATGTTAAATTCTCATAACGGGCTATAAACTTTCGACCTTTGAGACTATCAACTTTCGGCGCTAAATTTGTTCTCATGTTAAATTCCCGTAAAGGGCTATAAACTTTCGACCCTTTTAACATGGGAGTCCCTGAAGGGGCCCAAGTGCCTCATAATACTACTACGATACCCTTTAATCTTAATGTTGTTTTATCTGCTTCCCTTTGGTCCTCGTCTATGTCAATAGTCAATGTCAAAATCTAAAGGTGTGGAAAAAGCAGTGGGGGATAAACAGATGTTTAAGTAGAAAGCCTGCACACCAACCAGTCAGATTAAGCCGACAGATCGACTCTGTGTGTGTGTGCGTTTATTTATCCACCTGGCTCGTTTAGGAACAAGTTTAAATAAATGGCTACTACGAAAAAGGGTTTACATTTTGATTAAAATACTTTTGTTCGGTTCCAGCAAATAGTTGTTTCCCTTTCCAACTTATCCCGACTACATACGGCATTGGCTAATGACAGTTTCCGCTTTAAACTCCAAATCTCAATCAGCTGGCAAGCCTAAGAAAACTTCTTGGGTTCGTCAATTTGATATCATTCGAGTACAACATCGAAAGGCCAAAAAGAGGGAAAAATAAAAGATGACCATCGTTAGTATTAAATTTGAAATTTATGGTGATGGGCTAATCGAGGTCGACCGAACTTGTCGAGGTAAACTTTTAAGGTATTTTATTAACATAACTTGTATTTGCGGTGCTGAGCCTATCGATATAGGCTTCTAAGGTATTTGATAGATATAACTTGTATCCCGCAAAAATATCCTATGAGTCTGCACATTTTAAGCAAATCCAATTAATTGTCAGAGATATGGTGGTCAAGAAAGAAAATTGGCAAGTCATATAATACATTTACCATTTAGAGATGAAATTTTCAAAATAGTTGTCATTATTGACAAAGGTAATAAATTGACTAATGGTACGGGGGTGGGGATTACGTTTAAAATTCGTGTCTTTATATTAATAATATGGGGGTGGGGTGGGAATGGCAACGCAAACTTAACTTTGATAAATTACGGTAACTTTTATATCTCATTACAGCATCACAAACTCTCTGTATCGTCTGATGAGTGTTGGTCTTTTTGCAGATAACTGGAGCCCGTTTGGAGGTGTGGTTGGTGCTTTTCTATTCCTGCTGGTTGTATTTATCACTTCTCACTACTGTTGATATTCAAATTAAAATAGTATAATTTATTTTCTCTGTCATACAAATTTAAAATTTACCACAGCAATGCCAGTGTTCTAAAGAACAGAAACAAACTGAACAAATAAGCTCATGCATACGTGTTGTAGCCTCCACACCTATGTTTTAAAACATGTCTTCAATTCAACTTGAGAACGTCATATAAATTGGTATTTTTGGAAGATAAATACGAATGCAATCAAAAGAAAAAAGGCTAATGACATTTTTATTTTGACTGGTTTAAATTACATACTCCTTTATGTGAATACCTCCAGAAAGGGTCTATATACCTGTTTGACTTTTTTCCGATGCTTCTTCGCTCTATTAGGATCGCGACGATTATGAGGAACAGTAAATTCCCGAGCTTGGCGTAGGGCAGGTCGAGAGTTTGTAAAATTGTTAATGTCAAGTCCATTTATCACAAATCGCTCTTGTAAAGTCCAGCGATGACAATTCTTAACTTTAAAGTTGTATTTCCACCTAAAACCAATTTGTAACTGGTATGACTTACGTGTTTTGTGCAGCAAGGTTTCGTTTGGCCTCCCTGTTGCGAACAAAATATAGATCTTGGTACAGTTGCTAAAATATGCCCACTTTATTGTTGTGATCATAAAATTATTTTTTAATTTGATTGGATTCTTGATACTAATGTAGGTAAAACGGGTTTGACATTGAGCACAACAATCACACAAAAATTATTATCTGATACTGAAACTGGGACGGTATTATAACGCTCGTGCTGATGTACATGACGGTTGTTAAGCATAAGTACTCAGAATTACAAGGATTCAGACTTGTTTTCAAACAGATAGACATACATTTTCCTTATTTTATTCTTTTTTCCTCTGTTTAAAATTATTCGCACACACAAACATAAAACCAACACTTATACTCTATATATTTCAGGGAGGAAAAACGAAACCTTGCTGATAAATGTGGTAAAATGCCTTTAGAGGTGGCACAGAATGAAGCAGAAACTTCATACCACATGCTTGATCGAGTAAATTGTGGACAAGAACATATTTATAATCCATTGAAGAAAGATAAAAATGACAAAGAATAGGAAACTACAAGACAAGGCTCAAACAGCAAACTTTAATGAGGATGCTACACTAACGGAATCTAGTATGGATGAATGCGTACATGCACTTATTGTTGAGCCTGCCTCGACGGAAGCTCGACATAGAAATTACTTTTGCGTCCGTGCGCTTGTCCGTCCACTCTTGATCAACCTTAACGTTTGCTGCTTTCCTGTTACGTACGTCTATTCTGGCTAAATAAAAGACATAACAGACAAAAAGAGGGTCTCTCGTTTTGTAGAATTATGGTCCAAACACAGAAAGAGCAAAACCTGCTTTTGGAACCGCTTGTATCCCCGCGTTAAATGTACATATTCATCGGCAGTGACTGCAAAAAATCATATTCGATTTGAATCATACGTTCATCTATGAATCCATTCTTCTATTCGTACAGTCGCAATCGCTCCATCTGTCTATTACAAGTCATAGCATCCTCTGAAAAGTACTGTACAAATAAACGAAGAAAATGTTTTCTACTAAATTTTTGTATCAATTTCCTTGCAGGTCCTAACGTAGAACCGTCACGTCAATTATCTTGTACTTATAAAGTTACCTTGGTTGTTTATTCTTTTTTCTCGCCCGATAATCACTATTGACACTAGGATAAAGGAACCTAAAATTATACAGGATGGTTTATTGAAGCCTGACCATATCACAAATAATTTATTTTATTAACATGCCACAATCATATATACTGGTTATTATAGATGAGGATATATACTATTTAATAACTAGCTTACACTAAACGAATCTCTACAGTACCATGTAAATTAACTCTTAATTTATCACAAAGTTTTCTCACGATACAAGACAATCACTCATTTTGCCTATTCCTACTGACTTTTAATTCAATCGAAGTAAATAGTATGCACAAAGACTTTGTAAATGTTTGTTTCTTCACATTCTTCTTTGCATAGGCAGTCCCTAATTGTATCATGTGCATTTACTTATCTGCAATTTAGCAAAAAATCGGTAGTAACTCCAGAGAAAAAACAAACAAAACAAAGATGTTTCATTGAATATGTGCACTATTGTAAAACGCGTAAAGAAACGCAGAAATAAATGTCAATTCCGTCATAATACTTCAAACGAAGGTTAACATACTTGTGCATTTTTTTCTTTTTTTTTCTGTGATGACATTTCAATTCCACATTCCAAAATTATTTAAAGATGTTGCAAAGGATCAATTAAGTCGTCAGTTATTGGTTACACGATTGTACGTGTGTAACGGATGCAAAGGTTAATTAACAGTGCTCTAAATATGCATGATCTGAACTCTAAAGGCACGATTGCTACCAATGATCCCAAAATGTTGAGAAACACGCGCGTGCGCGCACATATATATATATATATATATATATATATATATATATATATATATATATATATATATATTATATCGCACATAATGTACGTGTACGTGTGTAACGGATGCAAAGGTTAATTAACAGTGCTCTAAATATGCATGATCTGGACTCTAAAGGCACGATTGCTACCAATGATCCTAAAATGTTGAGAAACACGCGGGCGAGCGCGCGCGCACACACACACACACACACACACACACACACACACATATATATATATATATTATATCGCACATAATGGTTCCAATAGTTTGAAATGTTTAGGACGTTATAATCATTAAGTTCGTATTTTCCCCTAAAATCGGAGGATAATAGAAATCACATATGTATCTACACAAATACATTGCCATAAAGCATAATGTGGGTCAACAGTAACAGATTTCCATCTTTACCAACTGAAGTATAGCACTAGACTACATAAAGGTGTACAAGTAGCCCATGTCATCAATAATTTACCGATGTTTTCGACTGTGATCTATCGAGTGATACTAATAGAATATGTGTCGGAGCTTGCAATGAGACAAGAAAATCCCAGTTGAGGGGTTACGTTATTTGTCTTCCGCGATGCTTTGTGGAGCGAAGAGACAATCCATCGACCACGGCTAGTGCGTGGACAACTGATACAACCGGACCGACATGAAAAGGTTACCACCGGTTGTCTCATTTATGGTGCCAATTTTTCAAAAGTTTAAATTTATCCTTATAAATAAAGTTTAATTAGTTTGTTGTTATTTTCATATGACATTAATCGATTAAATGAGATAATATCGCAATACTATCTAATGCGCTGTTTACACACAATAGATATGCGACTCGCGACGATCTTTGTGCAATACAGACAAGTTCAAATTTTAAGTGTGAAATTAATATTATTATTGTAAGAGTGGCAGATATAGTATGATATAATTATTTAGATTTTCATAAACCCGAATGAACTATAGAACAAGACGAGGAAATAATAGTACTTGATGAATACTGTATGTGTTGAATGCGATAAACGATATTGCAAAATGAAGAATTATTTTAATTTTAAAGGAACCAAATTAGGGAGGAAAAATAATCTATGTTGGGGTTTTCACTGAGACAAGGAAATGCCAGTCGAAGGGTCACATTATTTGTCTCACCACTCAGCTCAGAGACAAATAATGTAACCCCTCGACTGGGATTTTCTGGTCTCTCTGCAAACCCCAATACAGATTCTATTAATCTTTACCCGTTCACTCCATCAATGTAGTAATGCTTTGCTCTTAGTTCAGCGTTGAAATCTGTTCGAGTTAGTTTGTATCTTGTATTAGAAAGTAAATTTCATATCCATACATCTGTTTAGTCACCTAACTGAAGTTATCATGTACACGCATTGATCGATTATGAAACAAAGTGAACAATATATGTTATTAGTCTGATAATGATTTATCCCAGTATCGCAGTAGCCTCATTAAGCAAATGCCACTGACGTCTCGAATACGATTTATTTCCCTCCATTTTTCCACCTCAGTGTTTCGCATATCAAATAACACTTCCTCGTTTTCAGGAGTTCCTCTTGTTGGGGTTAATACTTACCAAAAGAATATATAAAGCAATTTTAACATTCATTTCCATCTTAAATTTATCTACATACGATGAATACATTGTAGGTATTTTTAGATAATTAGGTGTCCCAAACGGCAGTAAATGTCACAATATTGTTACACTATAATATGGCTTTCTGTCATTATATTAGTTCTTTTGCGGATATATTTCGATCTATGATATCCGTTGCTTTCTTTATTCCGTGCATCCGTCCATCCGAGTCGGTTTGTTTTTCACGTACGAGAATGGTGTATTTAGCCATCTGCCTAACATACTATTTAACGACCTACATCTCTACCTATCTGTATGTCTGCCTGTATTCTAAAGTTTTCGAAACCAACAGGCAGAAACCAACGTTTCCTATGTTTAACTGCTGATATTAACTGAAGTTTTAAAAAGTTTGTCTTCAGGGTTCTAACTCGATATTCCATGTCACATGTAACATTCACCAGAGTTTATTACATTCACTTGGTCTACAAATGTTGGCTGAATGAAAAAGTACTCGTACATGATTTCATATGTATTAAATTAATACTGCATGTAATGCTATTTTTAAATCATATTTTTTTTAATTTAAAGACTTTATACTAATCCTAATGAAATCCCGTTGGAATACATTTTGCAAGAGATTGCAACTAAGGTCAATTTAAGTTTCATTTTTAACAGTAGAGAGAACGTAAGCTGAGATTTTTATGATTGCTTTTCCGCATTGTTCCTCATAGATTCCTGAAAACCACTTTAGGGAAATTAAGATCCTGAACATGTACTCGTATACTAACCCACGAAAAAGAAAAAAAAGAAAAAAGAATACGCTTTAGACAACCAGAGTCAAATAAAGATCCAGCAGTGATATACTCTTTGAGTTTAAACTGTACAGAGCGCTCATTTTATAAAAAGTTACCTTCATGTTAGGTTTTATATTTATTTTCATGAATTTGTTGAAAAGACACGTCTGTTTGGGGAACCAGCTTGCAGCAGCAGCCTAAACAACAACATCTGCCACAAATAATAATAATAATAATAATAATAATAATAATAATAATAACAACAACAACAACAATCTCCATCATCAGGTACCGACCTAGGGTCGTGGATTGGACAAAACGAGAGTTAGATGGCATTAATAGAAAGAGTAGAAAGCTACCGACCAGAGAAAAAGCATTGAGTGAGCTCCTGGTTGGCGGGAAATGACAATGCATAGACAATTTGTCAAGGGACACTGACTATGCTAGAGAAGGCACGTGACGATGCATCCGACTGTGTGTGTGTGTGTGTGAGAGAGAGAGAGAGAGAGAGAGAGAGAGAGAGAGAGAGAGAGAGAGAGAGAGAGAGAGTGAGTAAAACAAATAAGAGGTCTGACAAGGGTCCAAAATGTGCAGGAATAGTACTGCATGAGTCAGTTAGCGAATCAGTAAGTGTAGCAAGCTAGCCAAGCGCGAGTACAAAGTTCGGTATACCAAAGTAGCCCTAGCTATTCACAGACGTGTCCAGAACGTATGATCTTGCGTGCACAAACAAGTGATACAATCACCAGGCTGACAAAACAGTTGAGAACAGCAAGGCCAATATCCTGTGGGATTTCAATATAAAGACCAATCTGATGATACTGTAATGAAGCCAGATACAGTACTGGTTGTCCCCGTACTTGACAAATCCAAAGGGCAACCAACCCATTAAGTTTTGTAACAGTATTACAAAATGAACTAAATTTATCAACTTTTTTCCTTGTATGGTTCACAGTTACCTTCCTTGTGGAGATCGGGTAGGGAATGGGGGTATACAGTAACCTTGACCTTGGAGCTAGAGATCCTGGAATCAATAGGTTTCCGTGTAGTCACTATATTGCAACTCACATGTAAAGTTTCTGGAAATGAATATGAAATAGAACAAGGTACTGTAAATTAATCAAATGACAGACAGACAATAATTCACAGATACAGTATGCCTCATAAAAAATCTAGTTGGTCAGTTACAAATGTATCTGCAATTACATCATTTTTGTTATTATCTTTTGTTAAAGCCAGGGTAAATATCGAACTTTGTTTCAATAATTTTCATTGATTGCAGGATAAAATATAAGGGAGATGAGTAATACAAAGTTGTCTCACCTACAAAAATATGATCTTCGATTATACTACTGTCTCTTTTATATAATGATGTAAGTGGGAACAATGTCAATCTCATTAATACAATGACCCGAGTGGAAATAATATACTGAGAAGCAATTACAATTACTCTGATAAAGAACAGTTTGTTCTGCTTAAGGTTGATCACTTAAGAAATTTTGGAGTATCCAACATTTTTGTCAAAAATATATATTGTTGCATATCTAAGTGGTCTTAGCATTCCAAAACCATGAAAAATGAAAAAGTTAATGTACATTTTCTTGTGTTAAAATTAGTTTAATATCTATCCAAATGTGTCATTACATAGAAAAGTATAACAAACAGTGCTCTGTCACCAACTATCCATATAAATAAAAAAGCTAAACGAGTTTGCAAATTCATCAAATTTGCATGTTAAAGATCACGAATTCATCATATGATATACACTGAGACAAGTGCGAGTTAGCGAGTGAATTTTTTAACCATGACACAGTAAACTGACCTCAAAATTCCAACACAGAAAGCCTGTGAAGCCTATATGAGCAAGCAATATATCGCTAATAAGTTACCATTGTGTCATATACTTTTACCTGACATGCAATTTTTCTTTCGCAAAGCCAATGTATGAATACCTGAACTGTGTCTACTAGAATTAGCAATTTTCATAATATGGTGTTTACTCAGCTAAGAGACACTGTGCATTCTGCAACCAGAATAAAAACATCTTATAGAAGTTTTAAAGATTTTGATGTAACTGACTTTGTAAATGATTTACAAAATGCTCCATTTACTAACTTGTCTTCCAGTATTGACTCAGGATCTGTCAACTCTAACTATATTAAATTTGAATCAGTCCTGTTAAATGATACTGACAAACATGCTCCAATAAAACACATTTCCACGTAGGAAACCATTACCATATATGAACAGAGAACTAAGGAAAGCTATATATGCTAACCATATGTTGTTCACAAAATATACTTGGTACAGAACATGCAAAGCCTCGGAAAACTATAGAAAGCAGAGAAATTTGGTAAACAAATTAAAGAATAAGTCTCTAAGAACGTACTTTTCAGAAAGATGTGCTGGGGGCACTAAATCTAGGAATGTCTGGTCAACTATTAAGCCATATTTTTCTAATAAAATTTCTGATGGTCAAAATAAGATCATTCTTGCTGAAGGAACAAAAATTGTAAACAATACCAGGGAAACTTGTGAAATCTTCAGACATTCAGTATGAAGCCTGTACTAAACATAAGCAGTGCTGTCATAAATTGTGAAGAAATTGTTAAACTGTGTGGCGGATTCAATTCTTACAAGGTGTCCGACTTGGTTGGTTATCGTTTTCTAGAGGATGATCGACCTCGGTGTTATTGCCCGGATAGAGTAAATAGTGAAATAAAATATGAAATTTTATAGATGGGATAAATAGAGATCTGAGCAGATACATAGAACAGAATAACACGAGCCCCCGTACATAAAATATAACAATTTAATCAATTACATAAAGCAAATTGAAATATTATATAACATTAGAAAGATACACTTCTTTTCAAATCATTTACCGAATTTCAACTCAAATATAATTATGCAATTAGCCGATCTGTTAAAACGATAGACTTAGTTCATCATAGAATCGAGTGAACAATCGAAGTCATTGCCCTGTCTGACTGCATAAGCTGGTTATCGCTGGTCACTCCAAATCCAATGTTGCTGTCAGGTCAAGATTTATGTCCTCCCCCTCTTTTCCTTCCTTCTCACTCTCTCTCTTATCTCACCTCTTTCCGGATCTCAAACTTTGTGCAGGTAGGTAGGTAGGTGGATAGGTGGATACATAGGTACGAGGATGGAGCTACTTCCCCTTTCAAAATAAACAGAGAAGCAACCTAAATCTTCTGTCAAATATCCTTCTGGGAGTAGAGCATTACTCCACTCTCATTACATCAGATATCGTCCTATCGGAATTCAAACAGATACCAAAGGCTATCTGTTCAGGCCAAATCTGGCAGACCATAAACAAACCTAGTTTCAGAAGATCACTAATTCACATTAACATCACACGAGACATAACAGTTTCAGTTCCCGTCTCAATTATACAAATGAATCAATGAAATTCACTTCATGGCTTAACTACATTAATTTCAGTGAATACGCACTGAAGTCTTTATCATGCATGAAATCATCTAAGACAACTTGTATCAAATAAAGTAATGCATGAAATTCTTAGAATACATGATTCTTACAGCAATCAAGACGACAAATTCAAACAATTTGTCAAACTCATATAAATAAGATTATTGTACGAATTCAGACAAATGAACTCAAACAAATAGTTATACTCATATCAAGAAAATTGATCAACGAATTTAAACAAATTCATGCAAATATAAACAAATAAATTCAAGTAAATAAGTATATTGGTATCAACGAATTACATGAGATTGATGCAAATACCTTGTGCTTTCAAGACTCGCTCGCTTCTACCGCCAGAATTGTGTCCGTCAACATTCAGACATCCGGTCCCTTGAATAATTGTTTATACGAGAGAATTTCGCCTAACTTCTACCTCGGAGTCAAGACCTTTTTCTCTTGCAGAAAAAACTTAGATTAAATTTTGCGATGGGGCATATTAAAAACATGAAATTTCATCTGGGAAACACGCCCCTTATTTAGCGTAGCCAATCAGGATTAAATATATCTACCGCCTTTTATAAATACGCGACAAATGCGGTCAGTGTAACCCTCTAGATTTTCAAATAACTGATTCTGGAGAATTTCAAAAGATAATGCAACTTACACTAGATTTTACATCTAGTCCTGCAACTGTCAACTTTGACATTTTAACCTTGTGTCCGACTGCTAACAATGAAGGCTTAATTAGAATCAATCTCGCCCCTCTAACAGGGTCATTAACACTATCGCAGTCTAGCGATTTCATACCGTACCTTTCCTCATAAATCTAATTAATTGTTATCTGCCAACTAATGTGCTCTTCAGAGATCAACAGAAATTTGCATCCTTACAAACTGCCATGAATTGACATTGTAGGAAAGATTCAAGGCAACTATCTGTCTTGAAACGTATTGGTCAGAAGTTAACTAGACTCAACAAACTGACAATCCTACACACTTTTATCCTCTCCAATTTTAACTTCTGTCCCTTGGCATGGCACTTCTGCAGTGACATGAACACTATTAAACTCGAAAAAATACAAGAGCGTGCTCTGAGATTTGTGTATGATGATTACACATACAGCTATCATAAGCTATTACTAAAGGCAATAATGCCAGCCGTGTAGGTGCGCAGACTTAGGGCTATGGCTATCGAAACTTTTAAAATTCTGAACAAATTAGCCCCAAAATGTTTGGATAATTTGATATGTCTTAAACAAAATAAATATAATTTTAGACACTCAAATATTTTAGATGTCCCAAGAATTAAAACCTCAACATATGGCAAACAATCTGTTAGATATGCAGCTGCTGTTTTATGGAATGAACTACCTAATCACTTTAGAGAACAATCAAATTTTAACCCCTTTAGATCATTAATATTATCCTGGAATGGTAAAGACTGTAAATGTAATATCTGCAAATAAAGCCCCCTTCCCCCCCCCCTCTCGCCATGAAGACAACAACTAATACTTGTATTACCATTCTGTTTTATGTGTCCTTGTCTTATGTACTATCAGGTGCCAATTGTGAGCTCCTTTCTTTTAAGTAATGCATAATCTGCATCGTAGCCTGCTTTTAGTCCAAAATTGGTACTTTGGCCTCTTGCATAATATAGATTTCAATTGTTAACCTGTAATTGTAGTACCTTTTTTTTTTCTTTCTCTCACTCCACTTGAATATTTTCTAAGTTATGCACTATGTGCTTTTTTTGTCCAGTTGTAACTATGTATTATGTTTGTATGTCTTGCAAAATCTTTGTTTTAATGTCATTATTTTATTATGTCATGTCGGTAAAAAGCTCATTAGAGCTCATGTTGAACTGTTGTTTTAAATCATGCCGACTTTAAATAAATCTTGTCTTATCTTACAGTGCTGCTCCTGAGCAATTATTAAAGCTGTATAAAAATCAGAGATTAAACCACTATGACACATTGAGGAAACAAATGATGTCATGTCAACGATATAACAATGTAATGATTAAGTCATTTGCAAACTGCACAGTAAAGGATGATTTTACATTAGCAGACATCCTTAACCAGACCAAACTGTATCTGGGAAAAGCTGTAAGTATTTAACCCTGTATATGGTTCAATCAACTGCAAACAGCAAATACCAAGATCTGCTATTGAATAACATGACAGCAGAATAGGTCTGCATTATTCACCTGAACTTAAAGACTGAATGAACAGCACTGACTCTGATCTGCTGGCACTTTACATAAACAGTAAGAACAATAAAACTTGTTTTTGGAGGAAATTTATTACTTAAATCAAGATATATACAAGGCAAGGGAAGAAATCAGAACATGATTACAGATTTAAATCCTGCCTCGCCTGTGATGATGTCACCGTAGCCTTAGCAACATACAACAAATAACCTGTGACCATAAACTTAACCTTCCAACCACCCCATAGCTAAGGATGTTTTATCTCCTCAGCTTATGTGCTAAATCTGATAATAATCTGACTATGGAAACAGACAATTTTGTCATTTCATAAAACTGTCAATACTTTACCCCAAAAGCTAGAAACTTTCCCCCTTGAGGTCAGGGATGTTGAATATACCTGATGTGACCCCATGCATGTCACAAGAGTTGACTCAAGCAGGTAAGAGCCACAGTGGCACCATGATTAGTGTTCCAGACTTGTGATTCGAAGGGTGAGGGTTCCGAATCCTACCTTTGGATCAACCTGGGTCCGTTACCAAGGTGTGTGCTTTGGGTAAGGCACTTTACTCCAACTGTCTCAGCACTAAATAATCTGCCTGTGTTGCTGTGCCATAAAACACTAAACCAAACCAAATCCAGAAACAATTCAACCAGTGACCTTGATCATTGATGTTTTGATGCATCATTCTAAAGTTGACTAATGTGCAAAATAACAGTAGTGATTCAGGTTCAAAGGTTTTGATACTTATAAATGAATATATACAGGAAAGCTTTTCTTTAAAAAAAAACTAAACAGAATAAAGTGACCTTGACCACTGGCCTTTCTGAACTCGAACCCCAATAGATATTTATCAAATTTTATTGGCAATGTCTGATGACAATTCAGTGATGACAACAGTTGGCACTGCAAAATGTGTGAAATTCAAACACACTGATCACTCAAGTTTTTACCCCACCCCCGACCTTGACCTTTGAGGTTTTGAATTTCAAGGGATGCTGCTTTTCAAGTGATTCCCCACCCGCAGCTGCAGTTTCTGGGCAATGTCTGATGGTGATCCAATGATAAAACCAGCCATAACTTGCTTACATATATACTGTACCAAACAGACATCATGACCACTATGTCTTGCTATATATTATATCACTTGATATTAAAAATGTTACATCATCAAACTAATAGAGCTAGTACTTAGTCTGCACTCGGCTATAAATATAAAACATGAATATAAACTGACAGACTTTAAATGAAAAAGGTTTTACAAAATCTGTCATTTGCCATTCAAAATGAAAGTTACATTTAAACTGGATCTAAATTTAAAAAACATTCGTCGGTATTCTTTAAAAAAAAAGCTTTATACCATATATATATATATATATATATATATATATATATACACACACACACACAATCAATACAAAAAGCACATCGAAATAAGTCTTTAAATGTCTATTATGAAAATATATCCTTTTCAGAGTTGCTATCATGCACTGAGACAAAGCCATAAGATAGTCAAATGTACAATGTACACATATTTTGTTTCACAGAGCCATAATATAATATATTGTCATAGAAATGCCACGAAATTATGCAAATTTAAAATGATTCTCTATTTTGCATTGCAAATTTTATCCATGATAATTACCTTTAAAAAGTTGGTAAAATAAAAGTTAAAAGATTAAAGAGTCCAATTTGACACTCTTGTCCAATAAATAGCCTCCTTATCTCAATTTCCTTGAATTAACAGTCAAACTTACATAATTTAATAAAGAACAATTTACTTCAAAGCAGATTTCAGTGAATGTGTACCTAAATATGAACAAACAATAGGTGGGTTTGTAAATGAATCAAGTTTCTAAGCCTAAATATTGTTTAATTATGAAGATAACTAAATTAATATTTAATCAAATTAACCTTCTGTACACTATGGCTCTTCTTTCTTCTCCCCTCAGCTACTTTATAATATACCCCAATTCAACTACAAGCACAAAGAACTGTTGAGTACAAGTATTCCCCAATATATCAACCACAACATACTGTTGTGTATATCTGGCCTGATCCAACAAAAACTATAATGTATTGTTGTGTATATCTGGCCCAAGCCAACAATGACCACAATGTATTGTTTTGTATAGATCACCCAAACCAACAACCACCACAACGTATTGTTGCTTACACATCTTACACATGAATACACTGTCTCCCCAGGTATGAACGCTACTGCACAAGTGGGATACAATTTGAAATGCATACAAATGCTAAAACAAAGTGAAAAATGTATGCAAATTTAAGCTATGCCCTGAGAAAAACACACTCAGAAAACTACACTATGGCTGTGCCTCACTGTGTGATAGTGGACTTGGGAAAGTTGATTTTTTTATCCACAGGTATACCATGCCTTTGACAAGGATATATGGCAGACTTTAGAAAACCAATACATGTTACCAACACAATACAGAAATGTTTCTTTTTTTTTTTTTTAATGAAAAGCATAATTTACAGAATTAAATCATTATCAGTCAATTTGATTCTAATGTTTAATAGATTACAAAACTTCAATATATGCAATATAAACTATGTCAGGCACCTGTGAAAAAAGTAAATGACCTTAACTGACGGGATTAATAAGCCATGACAAAGATATATGTATACATCCCTCAAAACAGCGTTCTTTTGATGTTCCATTAGGTACTGATTGACTGCATCAACTTAATACTAACAATAAAACTCCAAAAAAGAAATGTGGTTTTTTTAATTAGTTAATAAAATATTCCATTGCTTTCACTCAAATTCTATAGTGCACATATTAAGACTCTCTAGAATCAATTTATTCTATTAGTCTGTCAACACTTTTTAACAAAACTCCATTACTTGCACTATCTGTAGAGAGAGTTGATTGAAAGAGCTAACCCTTTACTGCACAATACCACTTTTAAACGAAACTCCCTTTATCAACTGACCATTTAATTTTTGGAATGGGTGGCAGGGGAGGAAGGGACATGGGATTTTCTTTCGAAGCATGATATTTGATTTCCTCATACCTCAAGATAATGAATTTTTTCAACTAATACAAGTGATATATAATGTTTTTTTTTTCTACAAATCTGAGCAAGATTTTTTAAAAAGCTATTTGGGGGTTGTAATTTTGTTAAAAAAACCCCAGACCACCACTCCCTTCCCCCGAAAATATTAAATGGTCGGTCACTTACTGAAGAATGACGCCTTTCATGATGAACCAATTATGATACCATGTATGGTCAAAAATAAAGCTTTTACATCCATAATTATCACTTACACTTTATTTAATGTCACATATCATTTTTAAATCATTATCATTTATAATTTTTTGAATTTCACAAGACAGTTGATGCATGATAGTGTAGAGTCTCTCAACGAGTGACTCAAGCATTGCACATTTCAAAACCCATTAAAATCGTTACATATACATTGCAAATCAACACTGATTTTATGCTCCTTTGGATTTCTTTGATCCCAGCGTTTCAAACATTTGCTAAAGCTTATTTGTTATTCAGTAACATTTTTTAAAAAACTACCGCAAAGAACATTTCAAGTTGGATTCTGCTTTGATAATGAGAGGGTTAGGAACGTTTACAAAAAGTCTTTTCTGTTCTCTTCCATTGACAGGTAACCTGATTTCGAAAATATGACAAACCTTTTTTGTATAGAAAATTGCAAATAGGATAAAACTAAGCCAAAACTTTAATATTTAACTATTAATTGATATAGAGAAGAGTTTCATTAATTTGATATTGGTCTTTAAATAACTTATTCATATAACATCATCATACTACATGAAAATAAAAATATAGTGAGGTGTATGACACCTCATTTAAATTTCAGTTTCAAGATTTTGCTTAACATAAAATTTGGGTGGTTTCAGATTAACATAATACAATACATACAAGTTATTTCAAACAATCTGATTTGGAAAGCTTGAGAAAAGAGAAAGGCATTAGTCTTGTCTGTGCAAAAAAACAATATTATTTCTGCAGCAGGTATAATAGAATCTAATCTGTGAATCTGAATTTATGAGGAAGGGGGAACAATATTAAAAGTAATTTTTTCCTCTTTGTCACAGGTACTAAATAGCACATAATAACAAGGCAACCAATAGTTTCAAATAAATAACATCAGTTAGCCCCTCATTATTTGGCTTCATTTTATCAAGTTATTGTTGGTGATTATGTATTTCTAAATATCATTTTTATATCTTATTTAACCAAGTTTTTACTTCATAGATTTTCCAAGCTTTTTTACTTTTTTAAGCCTGTCAACTTTGAAATATAATTTCTTTAAAATATATTTTTGTAAATAAATGATGTTTTTAAAGATATATCCAATGATGTGTTTTTTTTGTCATTCTTTTCAGTAATTGGGTAGGTTAACAGACTTTTACGAGTTATGTTCCACAAACTGTTTGGGATGTCATGATTTCAGAGATGTTCATTACCAGTGACTGTCTCTAATTAAGATATTCTTCCTCTTCGTGTTGATCCTGATTGAAAATTGTTTAATGATGTTTATTTCACATGTCAGTAATGATATTTGTCCTCTTTTTAATTTTCTCATATTAAAATTATATTTAAAGACTCCCAGTAAGTAACACATCCAATATACCAGATTAATCATATGAAAATTGCATGTTTTAATATTCTCCATAAACAACAATTTGACATTATGAAATAAAATATACATTTACCTTATTTGGTCCGTTCAGTACTTCTGAGTAGTGTGCGATTCAGACAGTGACCTTTGTGACTATTTCATGGCTTATGAAGACATTTTGTAAAATTAAATCTGTATACAGCAATTTATATTTTTGAATAATTCCTACAAAATTTGTCATCTTTTGCATTCAGTACTCCAGCTAGATAAAAATAAAGGTAATTCCCAGCCACTTTGCAACCACTCCATGCCCTCCGATCTGCCCGTTCTAGTGGTCAATCACCATTGTCCAGCTCACTAAAATATCTATTGAAACTGACATGTTCTATTAATGCTATATATATATACGAGTGTAAGTTTGTTCTGTATTTCTAAAAAAAGATGACATCTTAAATTTTGTCACTAACAGTATGTTCTGTGGTTGCAAAATACTTGCACTGGTATGCTCATTTTGCTAGATTTAGTGCCCCTATAATAAAAGTTGCCCCCTTTGTACACCCCTCAAAAATAATTTTTTTCAATCAATGGAGTTTTCAAGTTAAAATAAGATAAGGCAACTGACTTGTCTCAATAACCAACAGTAGATTATATAATACAATGGCACTTTGTGCACCACAACCATCAGGTTATGGCGGGCTGTCACTGTTAAATGTGCAAGTTTTCAAGGCACTCTGAAAGAACTGTTACATCATTGGGTCTCCTCTTTTTAAAACTGGGACCATCATGGTGATGTGGGTCATCGTGGGGGCGTTTTGCCGGCTTGATAGCTTCAGGTGGAACTTTCGAAGGTCGTCTCTTCCGGGGCTTCTTTTGACCTTGCAAGTTTATGATCGTATGATCATATGTAATTTCACTGGGACTACATACTGGATTCCCCTTCAGTGTTAGCTTAAGTGATTTTCCTTGTACACCTGTAAAAATAATTAAAACTCAACTTGTAAACAAAGAGATGAATATTAGACTTAGCAAGTATAGATTATATAAATGTATGGCACAAATTTAGAATTGTTAGTTAAAGGTGAAATGATCAAGTTTCCACATAAGGTTACCCACAACTGCCTTATCCTAGCCATGGATATGGCTGAAATTTATGCTGGACAGGTAAGATTCTGTGCAACTGGAAATTAATTTATTTTCACAGGAATCAATTTGTGTGGTTTTTGCCAAGATTATAATGTTCATTGTTACTTAATCAGTGGAAAGGGGAATAGTGTCTTATTGTCTACATTGATAAATAATTGTTTGAATTAGACAGAGAAAGAATTAAAATTTTGTGACAGTGAACACAAATCTCTGATCCTGACAAAAATTTAATATATTACAATTAATTTAGCCTGGCATTATAATGCAATCATTACAAACATTAAATGGAGTATCAATTTCTTACATACGGTACAATGCACTTCGCATATGGCTTTCATAGTCCACAGATAGAACAATGTTTATTACAGTATTTTGCCTACATTAAGTCCAGTAGGCCAGCATGATGTATTTCTCAAAACCAGGAAATGGGCTTATTATCAGACGAAGATGAATTAAGTATTTGTAACATTCTGTTCAAGTTAAAATGGTGTCATCATTGGATAAATACCACAATATGGTCACAGGTGTTTATATATACCTACCCTAGTGTATTATGAAAATTTTCAAGAAAAATCTTATTATCAATCTTGAAGTCCAAAAGCTATATTATTTTATACATGAATCATTATTGAATGAGAATTTTAATATTTTCAGTACCTTGTAAACTTTAGCTCCTCTACTATAGTATTCGCACACCCTCCTATTTGTATGTACCCCCCTACGGATTTTAAAAACGAAAAGCATCAAGGATATAAAAAATGCACAAAACTTAGTCATTTCATTCATCAATTTCTAATTTCTAACCTGATTGTTGCCAGGGAGTCCTTAACACTGTCAACTTATTGGTGTTTCAAACCAAACGGAAACTCTCGATGTAAACAGACAGACTGCTCACTGTCCTTTTCTGGTTTCTAGAACAGTCCATTTCAGTAAAAACTGTTGTCTGTGTCCAATATTTGCAATGTCTAGTTTTAACATTGCTAAAAATAATTGAATAAATAAAAAGAAGGAACTCTTGTATACACATGTTCAAAGAGATGTAACTCCTAAATTTACGGAATTAATGAGATTATCAAAAACGGTTAACTACATCAGATCTGCTGGTTGAAAATATAGATTTGCCCATGCAAATATGGTGACCATGTTACTAAAGAAACTCCTGTTTGATTGGAAACGCCAACAAGTTGACAGTGTTAAGGACACCCTGGCAACAATCAGGTTAGAAATTAATTGATGAATGAAATGACTAATTTTTGTGCATTTTTCATATCCCTGATGCTTTTCGTTTTTAAAATTGGTAGGGGGGTACAAACAAATGGGAGGGTGTGCGAATACTATAGTATGCAAAATTCCAAAGTCTAAGTTGTACCAGAAATATCAAATCTAATTAATTGATGATTTTCAGCTCAAGTTTCATTCCCAACCAATTTCCAGAATACAGGATCTGATATGAGCATCTAATGCATTCTCTCACATTTGAAACCTCGACATTTCCTGTAGGTAATTTATGACCCCACAAAACCCAAACCTTGAGTTTAAAGTTTGTTACTAATTACAGCGACAGTAGAAGTTGGATTTTGCTCCATACATACAATTTCAAAATGTAATTATTTCGGTAGTTAGAATGGTAGACAAACAAGTTGTTCTCACTTTTTTATTTATCTGCAAGCCATCTGCAAAGCATGCAAAGTCCACCAAAACTAAATTTCAGAACTCCTGGTTGACGGACTTTGACTTTGTGAGGTACAGCAGTATGGGGGAGCATGTTATACTTGGCATATGCTGCAAACACCATATTGACATCAGTCATTCTGGAGTACATGACATCTGTCAACATATTAACACCATCCTGCATCAGGGCAGATGCAGAAAGATCAAATAGCAGTACCATGAATGACACCTTATATGCTTGCCCTGCATCTAATAGCCCTCTATGTAGATAACCAAAACTTTTGTGCAGAAACCATTTTCTTCCACCAGTCACAGTGAATTTGAACTCTCGACTTTTAGATCCCAAAATCGATAGGCTTCTTCTTTACCCTAAGTTCCAGTCATCCAAAAAAAAAAGGTCCAGGTCTTTGATGTAGAAGTGATGTTCTTGTGTTGGAACCATTTTTCTTTTTCAGTCACAGTGATCTTGACCTTGGATGTTTTGATCCCAAAATCAATATGCTTTTTTCTTACCCCAAATGCAAGTCATCCAAAAGATTTCATCCAGGTGTGTGATGTAGAAGTGATGTTATTGTGTAGGAATCTTTTTTTTTTTTAATCACAGTGGCATTGACATTCGACATTTTGATCTCAAAATCAACAGGCTTCTTTCTTACCCCAAGTGCAAACCATCTGCAAAGTTTGGTCTGGCTATGTGATGTAAAACTGATACTATTGTGCATAAACCATTGTTTTTCTTTCAGTCACAGTGACTTTGATCTTAGACCTTTGGACTCTAAAATCAATAGGGCTCTTCCCCACAACAAGTTCAAGCCATCCACAAAGTTTGGTAATAACTATAAATGGTGGACAACTCAAGTTATTATGACAAATCCAAATTGGTAACAGAAGGATGGACATCATCATAACATAATATGCTCTGCCTTATGATGTAGATTGAATTCTGTAGGTGTATTGGGCATGTGTTTTCAAAGATGCTAAAGCAGAAAAAGCAAGCATCTTCTAGGATTAGACTGATCTGTATTGAATGGATTATGCTAATCTTAACTGGATGAATCATCTCTGATGGAATAGGGCAGTGGTTCCCAAACTTTTTTGATCACGACCCTAAATACCATCTTTTGCGACCTAAAATGCAGTACCAGTATAGGGTCACAAGGGTCCTTGCAACGCTCATTTGGGTCACGACCCAGTGTTTGGGAACCACTGGAATAGGACAATGTATTGTACAAGTTTGAAAATGAACTTTTTCGAACTTTTGGAATTGCAGGTGTTGATTCTTGTACGACTGTATGGAGAACAACTGCCAGTTACTGGCTTCTATTGAAATCCCTGGTATTTACAGCAGCATGTATAATAATTTTTCTAAAATTTTTGTGAACATTTAATTTAAATAAATGCAACTATATTTTGAAGATTTCAAATTTTGATTTACAGCTAGTTATGTATTGTCTATGCTGTCGGACTGGCCGATCTGGCAATCTGCCAGAGTGCAGATGGGCCACAGGTTTTTTGGTAATATTATAAGGGGAGGGCCACTATGGGCCACCCGACTGAAGAAGCAGATCCAAATGTTTGGCCCAGTCTATCTCTGACCATCTACTTTATATGGACACTGACACGAAATAAAGTGCACTATACAAGAAGTCTGTATACTCAGTGTCTCTCTTGATGTGATCTGGTGCCCCTGTCCATCTCAGTTTCTAGCCAGGGCACTGATAGAGGTGGTCACTACACAAGGTTTGAATATAAATTTTAATTACGAGTGAAGTAGGTTTAACAAATTTGAGTGTTTTGAACTTACGTCCAATGTCAGCTAGAGCCCCTTCAGCTGAGATTCTTTGATCAGGAGACCCAGACAGCATTTGAATCAGAAGAGTCCGCATTTCCTTTCGACAGTCCTTTGGAATATGGTGTCTTGCATTCTCACTTCTATGTGCAAGCTCATCCCTGGATATATTCTGCTAAAAAATGAAACGTACAATTTTAATGTCAAAGATTACAGATTCAGATGCCCTCACTGTCAGAAAAAAGTAAATTTTTCTCTCCATCAACTTAGAGAGGTATATCTAAAGTTGATTTACTTTAAAAGTACCATGAATGGTACAAGGCCAAGTCATAGCGTTTGTCGATGCAACATGAAGTGTGAAGAAATAGTGAACATTTTTAACCTGAAATATTCCTAATGACTCTGACCTTTGATCTTTTAAGATCTAACACTAATCCATCCTCTTTTCTCCACAATGTCTGGTAAATAACCATGACATACTCTTGTCTTTAGAATGCATCACTCCCGTACATGGTACACTTTAATTCTATAATAAGCTGTTGAATACTGTAGGTCATATAGTTGTTGCATGACTGCCAATAATCTTACCATCACATCCGTGTTGTTCCATAAATAAAAATAGAAATTTAAAAAAACCCACAAGAAAGAAATAATGCATAGTTGTGTGTTAAATGCTATTAGTGGTTTCTATCCATGGGTATATTTATTTATTGAGCCTTTAAGATGCTGAAAATTTACGTTGGTCTGACGTCTTTGCTTATCGCTTTTGCACGGATAAACCAATTAATATGATGTATCAAACAAGTCTAAATAAATGGTTCTGATCGATAATAGTGGCAATGCATCACAGAAACAGAGGAGCACCCATCCCCCTGCCACAACCCCCAGTGTCTTCTCCTCTATCCTCAGTGCCATTTCCTTTGCCTTTCTAGTCCCCTCAAGCTCCCTTCTGCCTTTTTGGGACCCTCCCCCTGCCTCTCACCAAATCACCAGAACTTTTCAAGAAAACTGTGTTGTTTCTTAAGTTTTTATTCCATATATTTTTGCTTTTCTTTACTGTGGGATATATATATTGGACAGTGATTTTATCTGTTTTTACTTTTTAACAGCTGAGATCCAAATTTGATCAATGGAAGTAAGCTCTCTGATTGCAAAAAAAAATGCCCCTTTGGTCATTTATCATAAAATAACATTCTTGCCCTATCCTCCAAGAAATTCTTCACTTTAGAACCGAGTGTGGTGGTTTTACAACAGTCTAGCCATAGTAATCACACATAAACTGCAACCATTAAATTTAAATGAATTCCACTCTTGAACAAAGGTTTCATGGAAAACTATGACTTGCCTTTTCTGACCTCAGTCTATGACCTTTCTGTTGTTTTTTGTTAGTTACTGCAAAGTGACTTATGGGTTTACACAAATAAAATTTAGTTGATACATGTGACCATCAGCATTGCTATGCTTTTTTTCTCCCTAAAAATTCATCACATTAAATATTATTTATATCCATTAATTAATTCATACTCATAATCAGTGTACAGTCAATTCGATTTTATATCATCTCCATTAACTTTTCATTCAGCCTTATAAATGTAGCTTTTTTTTAGTGGGGTGGGGGGGAGGGTAGAACTAATTTTAATGATGTAATACTTACCTGTTGCTATTGGTACTTTTCCAGGAGGAAAATACCCCGATTGTATGATAAAAATCCGTCCTTCCATTAGGGTGAACCAGAACATTCCAGAACACTGGATCGCTTCTGGGGCACCCCGCACATTCTTACCAATGCGTACCGCTCCTTCATTCTTTTCGAAGGAGCAACCTAACTTAGTGGGACCTCAGTGCGGAGTGGGAGGAGGGGATCTGGCTATCTGCTCAATAGCCCTTAATAGTGGAAACCGAACATTGTTTCTCTTCAAAAAGGACGAGAAAAAAATCAGGCACTGCGCTCATAAAGGGATAGCTAGGATTGACACATTTTCTACTACACCAATCAAAAAAGATTCTCCATTTGGCATCATACAACTTAGACTCTGAACTTCTCCTGCACCTGGCGACTTTGATTCGGACACTAGCTGGCCATTGTGGATCAACCAATCATCAAAATATTGAAGGATTGGGATATCTAGTGACCTTAAATGCGCTGCAACTACTCCCATGACCCTGGTAAAAGCTTTGGGTGCAAAGGCTAGGCCAAACGGCAGAGCTCGAAATTGGAAGACCTACCCATCCAAGGAAAACCAGAGGTACTTTCTGTGTGGAGGAAAAATAGGGACGTGAAGGTACACATCCTGAAGATAGACGGAGCCTGCCCAATGACTGGGTCTTATGGCATTCCTGACTGAGGCTGTGGTCTCCATCTTGACTGGTTCCTCCAGCAGATATCTTTATAGATAGAAAGGTAGATAATTAGACGGGACTTTCCCCCTTTTTTTAGAATCAGGAAAATCCAGGAGTAGAAGGCCAGAGATTGGTTGTTCAACACCCTCTCTACTGCACCCTTCTGCAGAAGGGAGTGAACCCCTTCCTAATCAGATTTAACTGGTGGAAGAAAAAGGGGAACCTTACTAGAGGGAGATCCTGAAACCAAAGCTGGTATCCATCTTTTATGATAGAAAGGACCCAGCCATTGACTGTTATGGAGAGGAGGTTTAGTCTGGTGCCAACGGGAACCAACAGAAGAGGTACGCTTTGCAGGAGAGGGATCAAGTCCCTAGGGCTGGCCTTAGTAAAGGGGGAAGGACCTGCAAACTTCCTCCCTGGGCCTTTGTGGCGCGCCACTTCTATGACACGCCTGCCAAGGGGGAGCTCTGAAATGGGGTTGTTGCTTCGATTGAGGCTGCGCAGTATTAAAGAATTTAGCCAATGGACCCCGAGAGCAGTCAGGAAGATTTTGCTTCTTGGCAGCTTTCAAATTGCCAGGAGCAGATGCAAGGGACTGGTGTTTTTGGTCTCTCAAATCCTAAGTAGCCACGGAGGGGATGAGCCATCCAAAGAGAGTCTCCACCTACAGGGGGCAGCCCAAAGAAGGTTCTTACTGCGCTCTAGTAAGACCTTGTAAGTGTCCACAGTAATATCCCTGCAGAGTGGAGAAGCTCTGCTGACAAGGCCATGGACAAGGACAAAGCATGCAGAAGTTTTTGCCACTGCTCCAACAAATGATAAAGAGATTCCTCTTTCAGCAGGCGGAACAAGGCTGCTGAAAAGAGGTCAACATGCGAGGCTATGGTTACTAGTGACCTAGCCTTTTGCTCTAAGGATTCCAGAGTTTTCACTGGAAGACGAGCCCAGGTCCCTGTAGAAATGCCCACTTGGGCTGCTTCGGCATCCAAGGTAGGTGGTTTAGTGGGCCAAGAAGGGGTATGAACTTTATATCTAGATGCAGCTACCAAGGGTCGCAAGGTAGGGGGGGAACAGATAACCCCCTATATTGTCTAGCAAAGTCTTGGTCCTTGCTAAACCTTTGAGAGAGCTCCTTAATTCAATCAGCCCCAACACTATTGTCAGTATCACTGATGTCATGCCCCAGCAGCACTAAGCTGTGTCAAGCTGCTTGTGCCCCAGAGTTTTTAGCTCATTAGAAATTTTTTTAAACATCATGCACATGCATTCATTCTTACCTTAATTTCTCTGCTTATATCCAATAAAAATCCACAAACTTTTCGCCAATTGTTTTAAATAAATTGATCTACACAGTCATATATCTTTTGTGTTATTTGTCCATGTCTTTCACAAGTTATTTATGCACTATTTACAAAATGATGTTTATCGTCGTCGCTGTCATTATCCTCTTCTTCCGATGATTCAATACTTCTATATCTGAGTCTAAATCTCATAAAATATGCAACCGACTAACATATCTTTCCTCTGCTTCCGCAATATTTTCAACATAAAATCCAAGAAACTCCTCATTTTTGCTCTCATAATCATAAAATATCGCTCTGAAATCCACTATTGTTTACTATTTTTCATGAATGAAACACGTGTAGTAAAAACACTGTCAATTTGTAACCCTAGCTTATGAATTTTTCATATTTGAACAAAGAAAAGTAAAGTCAATTCTGATTGGTTCAATATTGTGAGATTCTTGGAAAAACCATGTATGTGACCAATCAGAGACGTTTTTACTACTGACCCATTCACCACAACTATAGGCGGGATTGGCCATTGAATGCAGTCAACAAACCACGAGTATAGGCAGGATCGGCCATTGAATGCAGAAAACAGATCATGAGTATAGGTGGGATCGGGGCCGAATGAGTTAATTGTAACAGAGTGAGCAAACAACAAGAGATCTGGTTGAGAGTTTGCCACAGAAAGCTTTTCCAAACTGGAATGAATTTTAGAGCCACCAGAAGTCGAAGGTTTGGGACACAGGTCACTGGGCAAGAGGCAGTAAACCTCGAAGGACCAACCCTCTTCCTCCTCTGCCTCATTTACCAACGAGTGAGAGGGGGCAGGGACCCGAAAGGATGGGGTACCACATCGGCCTGTTCTGTATCAAACTTGTGTACATTGACAAGGACAGAAAGGATGTCTTCGACCCGCTCTCTCATGGAGGGCAGGACTATGTGACCCAATGTCTCTCTGTTGCGGGGAAGACTTGGGGGGAAGGCAGGACTATGTGACCCAATGTCTCTCTATTGCAGGGGAGACTTGGGGGAAAAGGAACTTGAACCAGTAACTCCTCATTTTAACAGACTGTCCTCAGTGTTGGACATGGCAGGTAGAAGAGGATGACTCTTCACCCGCCTATAGCATTTGGGTGAAAAAGGTCCATACCCTCTCTTATTTCAGACCCAACTTTGTAACATGATACAAGTCCACGTCCTGCAGCAATGACCTCACTACCATGTGGCCGAGGACCAGAAGACCATGGCTACATGTAGGCCAAGGGCAAATTGCTTCACAGTGGTGGAAGGCCCCAACTCCCGTAGGGATTTAGAGGAATAATGGGGAAGGGGAAGGGATGCTTATCCAATCCCCTTCCCCAATCTGTCATCTCTAAGCCAACTCCCAATTCCTCGCAGGATGACATGGCAGTCTGTAGAGAGGGGGGAACTTTGCCCGATCCCTATCCCCGTACCGTAGGAGCTCCCATGACCGGTGCCCAACAACCAGTCACCAGGCAAAGACCCATCAGGTGATTTAGATCAGTAGGAAGACCCTTCCCCAGATCATATATACTTTGATCTGAGCTCTCCCCTCACCAGTGGGGCTCGATCCCATCACCAACAACAGACCCCAGGGACCAAAAGGGTGCTGCTCCCTCCTTAAAGGGGCGCAAGACTCACTTTCAGCCAGCACACAGCTGTGGGCCAGTAGAGGGTGCTGCTCCCCCCCTCATGGGGAGGGGGGGCACAACTCGCACTTTGCCCTTTTCGATGAGAGATGGTGCTGCTCCTCCCTGGGGTGAGGGTGCAACACGCTCTCTGTCCAAGTGGAAAAGAAAGGAAGCTTGGGAGGACATGACTTGCTCTCTGGCCTCATGGAATGGGGAGGTGTGACTCACTATCCACCCATTTATAACCTCCCCTGGGAGGGCTCCTCTAACTCTAAGAGTCTCCAGAGAGATTTGGGTAATCCTTCTCTGCTAACCAAGGGACTCTGTGAACGAGAACCCCAAAAACTCTGAATACGACTAGGAAGGAACCTTCTTTCTCGCTTTATAGGTATGTCTATGCTCAGTGAGATCCCAGACCTCATCCGACCATAGGCTGCAGAAGGGACAACCATCTGTCCTCTCGCAGCATGTACAAGATAAGCACATGGGGTGTGTGTCCCCACCTATTCATACCCTGCTTAGATACTGTTCCTGTAAAAAAAAAGTTGAAAAAAAGATTTTTAAACAAAAAAAATTATATGCAACTAAAAGTATACACAATGTAATGCACTTTGGTGTATTCATAAGTTTAAATGCCAAAAAGGAAGCAATGCTAAGCTCAGTACAGAAAAAAACAAGATAATCAAGTCAACCAAGCTTAACGAATTCTAGGGACTACGAAATTAGCAAAGAACCAATAGGTTATGATTCCTAATAATAATGGAAAAAATCAAGGAAAACTATCCGAAACTAATATTGAGAAAAAAAAAACTGTTCGATAACCGAGCATGTGATATGAAGGTAACAAGTGGCGTGTGACCGGCTTACCACGTATAAAAATTGCACAATTCACGATATAGGTAATGTGAATTGAATGATTTATAATGAACAATAGAATGAATAAAGGCAAGTCTGTAAACCACAATATATACAAGGGAAGGGAAAATTAAACAAAATACCTACCCTTAGCTAGAAAAATGCACAACCAAACTGGAACCACTAACGCTAGGTGTAAGGGATAAAAAAGAAAACAAAAATCCCAAGCCGTACACCACGTGTACGGAACAAATGCTAATAACTCTCAAGACAGCTTAAATTAACAGATAAAACTTGATCAGGAGTATAATCCTAACATTTACGAAGAATATGCACACAAGAGAAATAGTAACTTTGCTTGTTGACCCACAAAGCGTTGGCAAATCTTCTTCGACATAACGTTGACATTACAGCATGATGACTGAGAAAAGAATGAAGGGGTAGTATGCATAGACAAGAATGTGCGGGATGTCTCAGAGGCGATCCAGTGCTCTGGAATCTTATGGTTCACCCTAACTGGAGGACACATTTTTGTCATACGGTCTGGGTATTTCCCTCCCGAAAAAGTACCAGCTATGCAATAGCAGCATGTATGGTATTACTGATATTAAAAGTAAATTATTATAAAGTGGTACTGCTCTTACATATTTAACCAACAGTCTCATGTTCTGACTCTAGCGTCTTTATTTTGAAACAAATTTAAAATACAGACAACTCTTGCTACAATGGCATTCAGTATAACACAACATTATCGCTCCTACAGAAAAATGATGGAAACAAATGCCTTCGATTATAATCTTTACCTTTATACAGTCCTACCCGTTTATGTCGACATCCTCGGGCCCGAGGAAATATTGTCGGCATAAGCGGATGTCGAGATAAGTGTTTGGGGGGGGGGGGGGACCTGTCGTCAGTGAGCAGGATTTACACTTTGAGAAAACAAACAATGGAAATTTTGAGTACATGAAGACAAAACCAGCGTGAAATACACGTCTATATTGACAAATTACATTTTGGTTACCTTTGTGTAATAAAATTCACAATGCATTAAGTGCATATATATGAAAAATCCATGAATTCGTGTACGTGTCTCATGTTAGAAAATGTATGCATCGGTCACATCCTGATAGGAAACACATGTATAAAAAATGGTTGTTCTCATTTGATCTAACACGTCTTCACAATTCACTACGATAATCATTGTCGCCAGTAGCACATGGTTGCATAGTTGTTATTTACATGCTACAAAGTACATGTACATGTACTTAAATTGGCCTAGATTTTGGTCAGCCTGAAACAATGTTCCCATCTTACTGAGGCTACCAAGGGGATGGGGCTATTCACAAGGAAATGATAACATGTATTTATTTACGGAAGTCATCGTGAAAAGTACATAAAATTGAACAAGAGATATGCGGCTGATATGATTAATTTACCTTCAACGTAGCCTTTCTTTATAGACTCAGCAGCTTTCATCCATCTAGACCAACAAGTTGTTATCCTCCTTTTTTTTTACTGGTCCGCCGCCAGTAAAAAAAAATAAAAAAATAAAAATAAGGCGGAGAACAACTTGTTGGTTTATCATCCATCCTGACAGGGTGTTATGTTTAAGTGAAAAGTCTTCACAGACATATTTGCAAGATGCATCACCTTCAACTTCCTTAACAGCCAGATACTTAATTTCCAGAGACTGTAAATTTAATCTGCGTTTTACACTGCCGTTGGTAGCCATCGTAAACGTAAAAATAGTTCAAAAGGAAACTTTCACAGCACAATAAACTTGTTTTAATCACCGATCACTTTGGAAAATGCAACAATCGATCAGATTTCATTGCTTTTATTCAAGTTTTGTGATGATTTTGTTTTAATGAAGGGTGGATTGTTTTTATTGAACATTGTAACCGGCTTGCTTTGATGAAGGGTACATGTGTTATTTAAGTCGCCACGAGAGGCCAACTTTATAGGACCAAACAAAAGCCCGTTTTTTTAATCCACCGAGACATTAAAACCTGGCGGCAAGATCAACTAATTGTTGAACAAAGTACACGTCGGAACTGGCCGTTTGTCGACATAAATGACCCGGCGGCAAAATTAAAGCTTGGCGGCAAGATCAACTAATTGTGGAACAAAGTATGGGTCGGAACTGGCAGCTTGTCGACATAAATGATTAGAAAACAAAGGATTTGTTCAAGCTGGGACCAAGGGCTTCTGTCGACATGTACGTTTATATTTGATCTCGACGTCAACATAAGCATGACAAATTTGGTAGTAATAGTAGACCAAGGGACCGGGACTTTGCTCTTTTGTCGACATAGGCGGCTTGTCGATATAAGTGGGTAGGACTGTATTAGAATTTTCAGCTTCAGACTCTGACAGCAATAACTAACTTGCACATTTAATTTTTTTTTTTAAAGACAACAGTGCCTTACAAGGGAGGCAACTCTTCCAAATTAAAGGAATAATCTTTACTAAGACAGATTCATAATAATGACAAGAACTGTTAGAAATCTAACTAGGCAATGTAACAGTGGTTCATTAATCTGATTCTAATATATTATTCCTGATTGTTTACATGTTTGTAAGTCTTTCAATTACAACACTGAAAATCAGGACATCAATGGACTTCATACAATTCTAAAGAACTTATTGTCCAAATCACCAGTGTCTGTAATGCACTTTCAGATTCTCTACTGTACTTACACACTGTATACATGTACATAAATTTACTGGTAAAACAGGTTTAACAAGATTTGTCTCTATTAAAAAAATGGATAAAAGACAGATTACCAACTTATGACTGCAGCAGAAATTTGTAAGGAAGTATTTGGTTCTTTAGGACTTTGATTGCTTTAGCCAGGCAGTTTGAAAGGCATACTGGTCTTAAAATGAGGGATTATTGTACTTACATTTTGCGGATTTAGGACATGTTGCCCTTGAAACATGAAGAGCACAGTCAGAGCAGATGCATAAACATCAACTTTTCCTGTGATTCTGTTGTGCTCAAATTTCTCTCTGATTTGTCTCCATGCCTCTGGGGCCAAATATGCTGGCGTCCAGTTATCTGGATCAAGTGGTTGGTTCCTGAAGCGGGCAGAACCAAAATCTGTTATCACAGGTTTGTAGGAACCATTGCTGTCAGAACAGATGCACATATTGTCCGCTGAAAAAATGGAAAGTCATGTTTCTAAGCCCCGTTAATTATAATTATTATAGAAGCTTTGTCACATACAATTACTAATCAAGCCAATCTCATCCTGATTCATACTGAACTGACATAATAGATTTATTTAATATGCTGAAAGACAGCCTGACATACCTCAAACTCTAGATTTTCACCACTCTGTTTGAGTGTTATGGTTGAATGTAATGCACAAGACACATGGATAGTAAGAGACTGTGAGATTACAATTTGTATTTTAGTTTTATCTTTTAATTCGGTTTCAGTGTAATCATCATAAATACAATATGCCCTCCTGTATTCAAACATGAAAAGTGTCACTCAACCATCACAGCAATGCCCGCAAGTGTTTCCATGAGAAACTAATTAAGTTCTGACTGTGTTTTGATCTCCAAATTGCAGAAGTGTTGGGTGCATTGTTACAATCAATTAAGTTGACCTGCATTGTATTATCATGTTAATTAGTCTTTTGCATTAAACCAATGGAGGTAGAATAAAGAAAGTTAAAAGGTATCCAAATCCTACCTGCATAAGAGCTAGCAGTCACAGTTGCCGGTTAATTCATTTCAACTGACTAACTGAACACCGAGAACACTAAGTGCATGTAACATAAATAAAGTATCTAACAATAATCAGTAGATTATTATTCTCATTCGCAAATGTGATCAACGATAGCAAAGGAACCAAGCAAAAGGCGTACGAGGTGAATGAAAAGCTAAGTTTCACAGATAGGATTCGTTTTGGAGAAAGGGAGTTACTAAGTTCATAGTGAAATTAAAATTCCTAAATTGGCACTCAGAGGTTTGCTCAAGGAATCGCAGAAAATCCGCTGTAACTTGCAATGAAATCACAGCGTCACCATTTTATTAACATAAAAAAAAATTCAAAATTGAATTTTGACATTGTTGTTCCTCTAAATAACTGTCAATCATTTTTTAAATAAAGAATCATTTTTTTCAGAATCTACAGTAACACTAGAATGTATCCACATTCACATGCAAAAAGCAGCGACGTAATACATGATGATTTCCCTGGAACAAATGTGCTGTGTGTTTAATCTACTTTGAGTAATGTTTTAAACGATTTTTCAAAGAATAAATATATTGAAAATAAATGCAATTTATACAGAAAAGGGAAGAACTTCATTAGGAAAAGCTATTTGTTGACACTTATTCCCAATGCAATTATTAAACGAGTATTCAACCAATTAACCCATTCCCCCCCCCCCCCTTTTCACACTATCGATGTCCATCCCTTTTTAAATTTTTCATATGACCTTTGTTAATTCGCACCCTTGCTTATGCTGCAGTCAGTGTTTTAGGACCCTGTTGTGCGTGACTTATAGAGGGAGAGATGTACTAAGTTGTAATGTCTTTTCTCTGTGATTATGAATCATACCATGTACTTTAAATAAAGGTTCCAGAGTTATTGGTATTTTTAAAGATAAATAAGAATGACTTTCATATAAGCAAAATAATTGTAGCGACTTAAAAGTGTTCTAGGTGTATCAAAACCACATAACAACAAGTCCAGTTGCTGTCGAAAACCAATTTGATAATCCTGATACAAAATGTCTCTGTTTGGGTGATTAGGTGTAAACATGTCTTCTACATGTGACCATAAACGTAGCCTCCTATGAACAATGGAATGGCATTGTTCAGTATTTGGGACATACTTTTGTATTGCTCTTTAAAGTCCTAAAATTGGCATAATGTGGTTGACCAGAATATTAGTCAAGATTCAGTTTTGGGACAAGATGTTTATTGGACAGCTTTTTCTGTGGTGGTAAACAGAATTAAAGTTATTATAGTTTCAAAATTGAGGTAACTTATTGGCTACAATAGGTGGTCTTCAAAACAACTGTTCTCCATATTTGGGAATTCCTTGAGTACAAGTAGCAATATACAAGGGGTCAGTGTCAGCACAATAATCAGCAGGGCATTTCATAGCATACATTGCCAGTGGATGGCAACCTGAGTTATCAGTATTAGCCCACATACATCCATGTGTTGATGCCAGTACAAGCTTTTGTCAGCCTTTTTGTGAATTTGAGATATTCATGTCCATTTGTGTCCATGATGAACATTAACATCTCAGTGTTCTGCTAAACTGAACAATCCATAGTGAATTGTATTGTAAAACCATAGTAAGTAAATAATGCTCTCCGGAGGTTCTCCCCCCCCCCCCCCCAACTGACCAGGTTCTACACGATTTCACTTTCATTGACTGTGAAGGCATCAGCCCTATTAAGAAGACTTGCCTTGACCTCTTATTTAATACCATTTGTTTTGACTTTAAAACCTCTCTCAGCTAGGAGAATGTAAGCCTGGAGATCATCCTTAATTATAACAATATAGTTGTGTGTCAAAGCTCAAAAGGAATCATTGAAGCAAGGAAGATTCTTAATCTGATCCATTGTGAACACTTGTGGCAAATTTGCACAACAGGGGGCAGAGCTCGGTGTGTGTGTGCATTTGTAAAAGGTGTGAAACGGGGACATCGGTAAGAATACACACCAACAGACCGGGGACACACCTCGAAACGGGGACATCCCCGTTTTGTAACAGCGGCAGAAATGGATTGCCACGGTCTTACTGAGTGATAAATAACCTTAACATAAGTGTATCTGATCATGTCCCCGTTTGGTCGGTATTTTTTCACATTGTACTATACACAAAAATACACACGTCCCACTCGACTCAAAACTTCGAGTGTATCAGTCGGAAAACTGAGTCCCCGTTTACGCGGTAAAAATTCTCATTGTCTGCTTTGCTGCCTTCTCGCGCACTTTGTTTCAAAATTACTCACTGAAGATGGCATCAAGAAAATCAAACAAGATTAAAATCAGGAATGTAAACATCAACAAACATGTATTATATATTTTCTTCTTAACAAAGACAGCAAGATCGATTATGTGTTTATTAAATTGATAGCCAACCGTTCATGACACTTTCGCCAAATTAGGTCGGAAGCACAAGTAAACTGAATACTAGTAAATGGTTTTGAAAATATATTGAACACCACTTTTTTTACAAACATTGATAAGACTCGTGCAGATATTCTGCTGAAAAATTATGATGGGCAAGAGATTATACCTGTTCATCTTTGTTTGGCATGTGATCTTTAACTGTGAGCCTTTCTCATTTCGATAAGAAATACGTGAGAAAATATTAACATAGATTTTAGTTAATTCAGATTTGTTTTAATTTCAGGGGTGATCGCTCAAAATGTAGCTATTATATGATTGGTTTAAAGAACGTTATATTAAATATTTTTGCTGTCTAATTGTAAGCATGTGTGCATTTATTTTAATTTTCATTAACAACTTGCAACAACGGTTATATTTTTAATTCTTTTTATATTCGCTTAAAATACTTGCTTCCATTAAGTTTACCACTACTATTATGGCTACTACAAACCATCATCATCATCATCATTGTTGAGAAGAAGCATAACAAGAAGCAATCTATAACGTAATAAAGAAAAATATAATAATGTTTACAATTTCTTTCCTACGATTAACCGCGTTTAAATCAATTCTGACAAATTCATCTTGAGCTAAAAGGAAAAAAAAGTTTTTGTAAGAACTTGTGCATGGTACCAGTCACGACACCGAACATAAAATGTAACTGTGCAATCTTGCTGAAGTACAAATAATGTAAAGCAAAACATTTATATAACTTTTGTCTGACTCAAACATAAATTAGCCAATATTTCTCTTCCTTTCTTCCATTTATTCTGTACATTTTTCATATTCTCTACATTTGTTCCTGATTTCCTTCTTTCTCTATCTTTACTTCCTTCATTCTTTGTCTGTCTGTCTGTCTTTTTCTTTCTAGGTCACTTGATTTCTTTCTTTGTAAGAAATCCTGAAACTAATACTGCTCGTCTTTGAAAACTTTGAGCACAATTTAAATATTTATTCTTGGGAAGTTTAGTCACCATGGGTTTACCAGTAATTCATCATACACTCCTAATACATCAGATTTAATTTTCACAGCACTGAAACTGTCAGATTTCTTCTTCTTCTTCTTTTATGTATGTGATCCCCCATGATAATAGGAAATTTACTTTTTACAGCTGAATCAGAAAAGTCTTTTTTAAAATCATATATGCTAAATCTGGGAAATTGATAAAAATACTCAACAAAATCTTTTGGTAAAATATAGCTTTTAATGTGTATCTTTCAATCATGATTTCTTGCTGTAAGATTAAAAATTATAATTTTTCTTTAATTATAGCGTCATTTTAATATAAATCATTAATAATTCCCGTTTCAAGTAACAAATATTACAGACAGTTATATTATACACATATCAATTCTTTCTTTGGAGGAATATTTCAATGCATGTTATAGTAGAAAGTAAATAGTGCAAAATTGACAGTAACATTTGTTGCAAGATGGATATTGATGCTATTTCATATGACCCATAAATCAATCTTGATAAATTCTGGAGTTTGTATTACAAACCATCATTACTCATATTCATTTATGCCTTTTTAAAAATTATAGACGGCGATGTCTACTGTACAACATTAATTTGGTGCCTAGTAAAAGGTGCTTTTTATTTTGAAAAAAAATGATAAAGTCATTTTTTTTATCAGAATCATCAAACTTTGATTCGTACAAATAAGGAGTGATGATGAAAGGTTCATTTGCAAACTTTTCTCATAAGTATGATTACGAGTAATTTTGAAATGACAGGTACAAGGAGAATGCAGGACGGAGCGGGAGAAAAACCAGTTAAGAAGATGAAGGTCAATCACCACCCCCAAAAGGGTATCAAAAGACCTTAGGTATAGGAAGAACAAAGTGCTGTGCTAAACCACCTCAATAAATTCATCCTAACGAAGAAAATTCCTGGAAAAAGGGATATTGAGAACTGCATCACAAAAGAACCAGCATTGAGCGGCAGAAGTTGGAAAAATATAAAGGACTTCTGCAGAAATAAAATAACTTCTTCTCACCGAAATTAATGATAAATTACTTCATGAATCAGTACAATGTATATGTTTTCCTGACCATACAAATAATGCTGCAGCTGCATTTCCTCCAAAATTTTACTTTTTTAAGACATGATACCATATGTATGTGTGTTGATATTATACAGCTTGACCCATCAAACAGTATTCGTGATGGATACCTTTTAAGCAACATTTAGAATGAAGATTGTTAATATGCTACTGAACAAAAGTTAAGGAACAAATGTCAGAAAAGGATTTTCTTGTTGAATCTTAGCCAAGTGACACGTTCCATTGACTATGTGATACAAGTAAGCTTGCAGTGTTCCGTTAAATCAGAATAACCCTACATCGAGTAAACAGTGACCATCCAAACAATGTTATCTTCGTAAGTCGTTGATTGTCTGATAGGATTTACAACAGAACACAATATTTAGCTTTATTATTTGTTCCTTAACCTTTCCAGTTGGAACATTTTGTTCCAATTTTTACATATTATTGAAACCAACATACTTCCATTATTTTCACATGCGGATGCTTGCATTTTGTCTGATGGCTATGAACAATGAGATTATAAACTTCTCAAGCAAGTACTTCTGCTCTAAAGACAATTGGAAAGCGAATTGATATTCACAGATCTATTTTTATCCAGGAAGTGAAATGTTATTATCCAAGGTATTGTTTTACTTTAGTTTATCATACCAAAGATAAAGTTACTGATTGTTTTATTGATTGTTTTACCTTAGTTATCTGCAGAGAACATTGAATATGTCAATCAGCTGTTTTGTGCCATAGAAGGTTCTATTTAAACAATCCTTATATTTTAACGGAGGGTCTACCAACAAAAGGCTGAAACCCTCAGTATCAATTAGTTCCAAACTGCCAACGACGGAGGGTAAAAATGTAACTTAATCTGTAAGGTGTACCTTCGTGGTTGGTTCACTCTCCGTTTTTGACATTTTAAGCGATTTTGGTGTGCATGGTGTGCCTCACATAAACTGTTCATTGATAAAATCTTAAACTTTTTGCTGTAAAAAAACAAAAAGACATTGAGCAGTTCATATGAAATACAGGTGAAAAATCCCAAATTTTCTCCATAATAATTTGTACAAGTTGAATACACATAATTTTGTCAATGAAATATAGTCTTTCTTGCTGAATACCGCATATTGCGGTAAAAACCATTTTATAAGATTTAATTAATTTTACCTGCAATTGTTACCTAATTTGGGTTTCAATTGATTCATAGCAATACGTTCATAATGTATTGGTATGGCTAATTCAAGCGTCTTTCTATTTCTGTCGACCTCGTGTAGATCTAGGGTGGAAATGATTAATATGGTTGGTTAATATCATGGATTGGTATTTTCTTCTTAAGTTTTTGTTTTGTTCGGGTGTACTAAACTTTTTGTGAGAGCATTTGAAGAGAACAGCCAAGACATAAACATCACTATATGTTCCTTTTCTAACTCTTTACTTACCTAACCTGTCGTTCATAGACTGTCTTGTCCGTTTGGCTACGTTTATTAATACAGAATTGGAAAAAAATAATAAAGTATCATGTAGGGAAAAAACTGTTAGCTTTGCTTTAATATCATTGAAAAAATAGAAACGACAAAGCTGAATAATTATCATTAGGAAACTGCTTTCCGTGGAAAACGTCATTTTGAAAGCTTTGATGCGCAAAATTGGATCGGAAATATACAAGAGAACAATATTTAATAATTTTGTGGTGTGTCGATGCTTTTCTGCAGTCAAATATATAATGAAGAATGACAAGAAAAAAATGAAAAAAAAAAAAAAAAAAAGGGCAATGATTCGTTTGTTGCCGGACTAAGAAAACTTAAGACAATATCTGTATATTTTCTCATCATGAATTATATTCCCATTATGTTCTAAAACTCTTTTCTGAAGTACGTCAAACATATCGAAATATTTTCACATACATTGTTGCCCATATCAGGCTAAAACGGGAGCTTTTCTAGCACGACTTCGTTGTGACCCCTGACACTTAATTGGACTTGATTCATACATTTAGTCTGGTAACGTTTATTGAGAACGCTAACATTTTTTTAACATTCTGGTTCATGCAAAAGTATAGTAGGGTAGGTGGCTTGGGGCATTCATTTCATACACACGACTTTCCAAGGTTTGTGTTAAATGAGAACATTATAATACCAAAAAATTGCTGTTTTTATATTTTTTTTATACTCGACTGGTTTGTCAACTTACAAAAAAGTTTTGTGTTTTTATTACGAAATGAATACATTTTGCTGCGCTAAGTTTTTTTTTTTTTTTCAAACCGCTTGTGAATATTTTCATACAAGCATGCAGCACGTTCTTTTGGACACAAAGAGACATTATCACTTATGTAGCCTATGGGCTTTTTCAAAATACAAAACGGGTGCAGTTTCATACAAACATACTTGGCGTGATGCTTTTGGGGGGAGCGGGATTAACAGCACTTTTAACACATATTTGCCTATATCATGTCGAGCAAATAGGAGCAATGTATTTTTCTCAGAGATACTCTGAAGCAGCCGACCAAGGATGATCTGGGCGGGTATCAAACCTGCCACCCTTGGATTATGAGACTGATGCTCTACCAACTGAGCTACAGCTACTTCCTGCCGTGATTAATGCAAAACTAGGAGACATTTTAAGACACATCCTTGAAGCGGTGCATACAAAACTGTAATTTTGTATGTACACAACAATTACGTTTTTAAGACCGATCATGCACAACATTTAAAGTTGCTCATATCAAATGGGAACATTTTCATAAGCACAACCTTGACGTGGCATACAGAATGGGGATATATTCATGCAAACGTCGTTTTATATGCTAAATGATAACATTAATATACACACAACAATAATGTGATGCATACGCAACGGGGTCATTTTCCTTCACAAAACATTGATCTGAAACGTAAAAAGTAGACGTTTGCAAACATACATCCTTGTGGTACATGCACAATGAAATATTTTCATACAAACAGCGTGGATATACAAAATGTGCACAGTGTTATACATGCTGCCTTGACGTGGTACGTTCAAAATGGAATTTTCTGAACATACATTTTTGAAGTGTTACATACAAAAAGGGGACATTTTCAAACACACAACCCTGAACTGGTACATACAAATAGGGAAAATTTGTATACACACAACACACATGTGGCACATACAAAACGGGGACATTTGGATACACACACCATTGATGTAATATATATACAAAAGGGAAGCATTTTAATACATACAACATGACATGGTACATACAAAATGGGGACATTTTCATACACACAACCTTGACACGGTACATACAAATTGGGGACATTGTCATACACACAACCAAAAAGTAGTACATAATAGGATCTTTTCATACACACAACCTTGTTGTGGAGCATAAAAAAAGGGGACATTTACATACATGGAACTTAGACTTTTATATATTAGACAAGGATATTTTCATACGCACAACCTTGAAATGGTACATGCAAAACAAGAACATTTTCATACATGCAAGCATGGCACGGTACGTACAAAACGGGAACATTTTTATACACACAACCATGACATAGTACTTACAGAATGGGGACATTTTCATATGAATATTAAAACCGCTGAAATTAGATATTTTTTGTATCAACACATTCTTGATATGTTTCATATTGAAGAGATATTATCTTGCATTGGTTTAATAATGAAGTGGATTATTGAGGCACATTTTATTACACAAAGCTTAAAACTGTTTGTTATTTTGTGGGACATTTTAAATTCTAGAATGTATTTATGTCAGTAAAGTTATTATAACTGAACATCTGGCATGCGGATCTTTGATTATTTCCTTTCGAAAAAAAGAAACACATTTTCTGTATTTCACACAATTATGACTAGGCTGTTTCTTCAAACTCGTGGACATACAATTTCACTTATATATACATGAAGTGTAATACAAACATTGAACATGAAATTTCAATTTTGTTTGTTAATATGGAAGGGAACTACGTACATTCCTTGATTACTGCATTATTTGGATTAATTTCACAGTTATGTAGAATCACAATATATATTTATGGAATGTCCCCGATCTGATTGTATAATTTCTGACACTTTGTGTATATTTGTGTGTCCCCGTTCTGATGGTAAAATTTCTGATACATTATTTGTTGGAAATTAACTACAAATCGATTGCAAAAGACATATACATATCAAATGCATATCCAATCAGAGTTTTCTCTCCCGAAGTTTGTTAAAATAAAGATGTCCCCGTTTTGATGGCAAAAATCTTATGTCCCCGTTTCGTAGGTTTGACAAGAATGTGTGAGTGTGTGTGTGTGGTGTAATCCAGAATTCTGTTTTCATTTATGTCTGACTGAGAAGAAGTTGTTTCATAATTTTATAAAGTGTGTTCTTTTTTACTTGATAGGACAGGATGGTTTGCATGTCCAAGTCAGTCACCTGTGCAAATCTGCTGACACAGTAAATTCACACCGAGCTACCAGCATTGACCTTATCATCAGCTATTCTGCTTATAGTAAAATGTACTAAATTTCTCTGTTCTTGGATGGAGATTAGCTGATCAATTGGTATTTCAACCTATGACATTTCTTGGAATATTTATTTTGTTAATGATATCCCCTTATAAACCAAAATAACACAGTAGTTAAACTGAGTAACTGATATTACAAAACCAGTCCAGACAACCTGCACTCAGGAATCTGGGTGCAATTGGCAACTGTGTAAGGGTCTACACAAAAGTGAAAAGCAACTTCAATTTTTCATTACTAAATTTTGCCACATATTTTATTTGCCTGAAAATCAGTGTGTATAATCTACATTCTCTCTGTAATTGATTAAGATTTTTAAAAAATGTGATAGAACAAACAGAAGTAAAACACAGAAAACGCCTGAACCTTGCTTTATTGCCATTGTGTTTATGCTACCTCAGCTCCCAATCTCACTTGGCTTCCTGATGGGCTGTCTGGGTGATAATATGCTTACGTTTTATGTCATGATGTACAATTCCTCTCTTGTCCAATTCGTTCAGACCAGATAAAATTTGTTTCATCCAGTTCCAAATGAGTTCCGAATCCAACCCTTCCCGTTGTTTGACAAATCGAGTCAGGGTGATCCCTAAAACAGAAAACACGATCACAACTGTAATTTTCAAACCAGGAATCGTTTCACAGAGCATATGTAACTTACGAGTGATCATAGGCAATTACATGTGCAAAAAAGAACATGCATAATTGACATATGTTACACTTCTCAAAAGCATCTGTAAATGGATTGTAACATGCATGTATGTAACCTGTGTCTACACAATTTACTATGCTTATCATCGGAAAACTTTGCAAGAAATTTATCTTCAATTTCCTTGACTGTGAGTGACTTTGTGCCATTTTCTAGTTAAAATAGCAAAGAAGGGATATTTTTGTGTTTGTTTCAAGCTATTAGTTACTATTTTCAGTAATGGCAGCCATATTTGATGGTGGATCAGCATTATTTGATGAAAACATTAAAGTTCTTCATGCCAGTTTTTTTTCTTCTGTCAAGCTTGGTCAAATTCTATTCCGAAGTTTTGGAGAAGTCGTTTAAAGGAATTATCTATTTTTACCAATGGCTGCCGTATTTAATGGCAGATTAGCATCAACTGTATCAACTTGAAAAGTCTTCATGCCAGGATGCTTTATGTTGAGTTTGGTCAAATTCTATCAAGATATTTTGGAGAAGCATATATTATCATATTCGATGGCAGATTATCATCATCTGTACAAATTTAAGAGCTCTTCAGATGAGGATGCTGTCAAATTCTGTTCAGTAGCAATGTCACACCTTAGGATCCCAAAGAAGGGGGACTCTGTCACCTACAGTCCAAATTCAGGGGACACAAAATATTGTAACAGGACAAAGGAAAACTGTAGTACATATAAATGCCAAGTAGTGCTAAAATATGAGATAATCCTATATGCTTTGACAGTTTTGCCACTTTAACTTTGTCATCTGCTCTGTGCTATAATATTTTCCTTGGACACTAACATTATTTCAATAAACATTTTATCATGTGTTCAAGTGACTAAAGAAAACAATAACATATTTGAATATCTGGTTAACCTGAAATGAGCTGCACCATGGAATTTTCTGTTCTAGATCTTGCTCTCATTTAACTTCAGTGTTCACTCACTATCTAGCAGCATTTATTATAATACCCTTGTTTTTTTAATGTCTTTTCTTTTCAAATTAATAAATCATTAGTTAAATAACACTGCGTATTGGCACAAATTTCGTCCCTTTTGTCATTAATTCAACCTGATTTTTTAAAAATCTTTCTTGCCATAGGTGTGATTTTTTAACCTAAAAAATACATTATACTAACGGACATCAAAGACTTCACACTGCAACTCAACAGACTACCACAAATCTTGAATGTTTTCATTGCCATCTTACAGTTTCTATCACCTTTATTGACTTCAGCCACTGCTGGCACCAACATAGACATAGATGAACATCAACAAAAAACTACGGAAAACCTGTGATCCCACACTCAATGTGCAACACTTCAGTACTATTTGAGAAGTCGTTCAAAGGTTTTTATATTTTCAGTAATAGTGGCCATATTTGATGGCAGTTCAGCATAATTTGGACAAATGTGAAAACCCTTCATTCCAGGATGCTTTCTGTTAAATTCTGTGAAAGTAATTTTATTTTCAAAGAAGTCATTTAAAGGGTTTTATATTTTTAGTAATGGTGGCCATATCTGATTGCAGACTGGCATCATATGCAAAACTTGGAAAGACCTTCATGTCAGGATGTTTTCATCAAATTTGGTTAACTTATGTTAAGCATATTTTTTGAAAAAGTCATTTACAGGTTTTTATATTTTCAGGTGGTCATATTTGAAGATTGGTATAATTTTGTACAAACTTGAAAGATCTACAGTACAGCTAACGCCATTTTTCGATTACTTGTGCTTCGTGGTTGGGGACTTAATCCCCTCTACAGTCACTCTGCAATAGCACTTCACAGTGGAGGGATAAATGCCTAAAAAAAAATCCACCATACCTGAGCACAGGAACCTACATGTATTTAGGATGACTTTTTGTGACCAATAATGTGATTATAAAAATTAAAAAAATAAACAAACAAAAACTGCTACTTTGATAATTAAAACAAAATAGAGCAGTTTAAATTAAAGTAATTATATGGAATCTTAATAATGCCCTCTCTCTCTCTCTCTGTCTCTCTCCCTCTTTGATGCATATATCTGAGACTAACATATATGTACATTTATGTAGTGCCCCTGCCCATGCACACAGATCTATTAAGCGCATGAATGCATCTTCTTTTATTCACAACATATAGAAATTAGGTATGAGAATGAACTTAACTTTGTTATTATCTTTATATTTCCGGAACAGTACATGGTCTGTTAGCTTCTAGCAGTAATGTTTGCTTTTGTATGTTCATGCAGCAACCACCAGAACTGTGCTTTCTCAAGTTTTAATTACCCCTCTAAAATGCTGTGATTGAATGTTAGAAGAAATCGTACATTATGTTAATGAGAATTCATGCATGGGGTAACGATTGGAACATGTGCGATTTTGTTTCACTTCAGTTGTATATGAATGCAATTTTCTTATTAATTTGTTTGACGCTTATCATTCTTTTCACTGCAGGGAGTACAATATCACTGACTTTCATATGATTATTAAAAACAGTATATAGTGCAAACTGCAACAGAAATAAGGACATAAAAGCATCTGCAGATTAAGACAACGTAGTATTGAAGAATATTTTTTAAAAATTTAGACTTATTGAGCAAAATGAAGTATTGATAAAGTTTGCAAGGCATTGTCAGTATGATAATACTGTCTAAAATTTGATTTGGCATTATGTACCATGCATTATCTTCGTTAGAACTAGCAAATGTTTAGAATGAACTGAATAATCATGTTTTTTCAATATAAAAAAATAAGCAAATTCCTCCCGAAAGAGATTATGATCTAGATTAGTCAGTGCCTATCTCTCTCTCTCTCTCTCTCTCTCTGAACCTCTTTAGAGCATGCTTACAGGGGTCTTAAAAAGTAAACCACGCCCCCTCTGTGGTGGTCATTAGATGCGACTCCGCTAGAAAGCATGGTGTGCTGAGCTATTCTCCGAGAGAAGCTGCAACTCTGTCAGGACGCGTGGAGAGCTGGTGCAGTGTTTTTGTCTTAATACTCTCCACACTTTCTCCACCATGACTGCAATGTGTGGGGAATTGAAAAATTGTGCAAACTTTACTGTATATGTGAGAATGCTTTCCATCAAATTTGGTCAAATTCTGCAAAGTGGTTTTTAAAGAAGTCAAATATTTTTCATTTTTCATTAATGACAGCCATATTTGATGGCATATCAAAATCCTTTGTACAAACCTGAAAGGCCACCATGCCTAAATGTTCTCTGTCAAGTGTGGTTGAAACTAGCCCTGTGGTTGTTAAGAAGTTGAAAATCGAAAATGCTGACGGACGCCCAATGAATGATGTATGACACATGACTGATGCAGGGCCATATCAAAAGCTCACTTTGACCTTATGTCCAGGTGAACTAAGGAGTCAAGTTTAATCTCTCACCCCGCCCCCAACCCATTTTGAGTAAACCAAATAATATAAGATTTTAGGACTAGATCTTGATGCTCTCTCTCTCTCTCCATTTCCCCATCTGTTTCTGTGCATACATGGTGTGAGAGAGAAATTCTCTGGGCAAGTCAAATATTCTGTCACTTGCCAAACTATTGTGAAGAATATCGTGCAAAAAAATCCCAAGTTTTTAGCGATTTCATGAAATCAATATTTTGAACTTGCAGAGCATTTGGGGATTGTTCCAGAGATGCCCTGAAGATTTTGTTTCTACATAGATCAAGTTGTTTCTTTCTATACATAGTTTTTAAAAAAAGCAATCTTTCTTAGCAAAATTATGTTTCTCCAAGAATACTTACCCAATCACATTAACATTATGAAGATGCTCCGCTACCTCTCTAATTCAACAATCATGTAAAGATGAGAAAATTCATCGTTCCCATCTATATTCTATATAGATGAAGGAAAGAAACTATTCCCAACCCTTCCCCTTACCACTGCTAGGCGACTACGGTTGTTTACCAGTTTTGCTTGAGTGATACCTTGATGTGGATGCTCGCATACACGAGGTGTGGGAGGGTTTAATACTAATGTGATAAAGTAAGTATTCTCAGAAATTCATAATTAACTAAAAAAAATGTGCTTTCTCCTTTAAATACATTCCACAATCACATTAACCTTAGGATAATAGGTTATATGAGGAAGCAATGTTGAGCATCCTACCTGTACCATGGTCACCCTGAAGGGAATAAGGATTCTTTCCTTCCATGAATGTAAACCGCACTCCAGACCAGCACCATTGACGATTACTTGAGCTGCGACGTCAATACCCATGTACGAGAAGTTTAGATGGAAGCAATGACTTTCTTTCCTTACCGAATAAATCACTGGACTCTATGCCTGTGATAAGATTTTGCTGACTTTAGACAAGTCTGGTGTTGGTCTGGGCTGCAGCCACCATATCTACCAGATTCAGTTCTTGTCTCTGCAAAGCTAGGTCACGCAGATAGAAGCTTGAGAAGGTTGACATTGTGTGGCTAGCCAACTACTTCTATTATGTCTCAGATAGCCACATTCTGTGTGAATGCCCTCATCCACTTTCAAAGTGGAGGGCCTTTAAACTTGTGAGATTCTCTCCACGACAGAAGGCTGAAATTCTTCTTCGCAAGGTTATCCTGACAAGAGCCAGGCATGAAAGAGTAGCCGGTCAGGGAATGGATGAAACACTAGCGACCATAGCTTTTTGAGCAGGATGGGTCTCAGGGGTTGGGTTATTTTCCTGGGAACATCTGTCACTAGATCAAGCAGATTGTTCACGCAGGACTTGTTGCACTTGAGAGAGCTATGAGAATCACTTAGCATTTTTGGCCCCTCACTTTTTGATTTATTTTCGGTACCAGGACTGTAGGGGGTAGGCATAACCCCAAAACCCTTCCCAATTGATCAAGAGTGCATCCACGGCCCATGCCTCTGGGTCTGGGACTGGTGAGATGAAGGTTGGTAGTTTGATAATTCCACCTCATCACAAACAAATCTATCATTGGGCACCAATCAATCGAAAGATCGTTGGGTGGATTGACCAGTCTGTGTGAAGGGTCTGTCCAATTCTTGAAAACGAATTGACCAGGACATGAGCCTGCCTGGAGTATGTCTGTAAAATTCCTGCCTTTTCCTGTTCAGACAGCAAATCCATCATATGGAAGGTGAAGTTGAAAGGAGAGGAGGATTGATAAATGAAATCTGAAGCCCCTCCAAAACAACTTGGATCCCCCAATCATTTTCGGGAAACAGATCGATCCACACAGGAGTCTGGTCCTCACATTAAGACTGTCTGCAGGTGGTCAGGGTGGCAAGTCAATGTCATCTGTTAAGAGGCTTGGGGAAGGAGAAACCTTGTTTTCTTTCCATTCTGCCAAACTGCCTCAGAACTGAGGAGTCTGTTGCCACCTAAAATTGGATTGTAGATGAAATTGTTGCCTTTGACTGTGATTCAGTCTCATATCCTTTTGCTGGTGTTTGTCTCTACGCAGTACCTGAAAGTGTTTCTGTCTGAAATAGGTGCAGGTGATAAGGCGACTTGAAGCGGCAATTCTTGTGATGCCTGCTTCTGTACTTCCTCAATTTTTCTGCCAAACAGCAATGGCATGCCAAAAGGTGCTGAACGCAAAGCCAAGGAATGATTCAGCTTTATGGCAGATAAGCGTCTCACCAGATTAAGGTTAGCCGACACTGTCATGCATTAGTCATCATGTGATGCGTAGCCCTATTAATCATCTTCGCAATGCGGGTAGTGGATTCCCATGCATGATCGCTACCTGCTTTTTCAGCCAGTCAAAAAAAGCTAGTGAAGCCAAATCTAGCATGGAAGTAACAATCAGATTTCGCACTAACTTGGAGGTGGCATGCAAGACATTTTTGTCCACCTTATAGAACAGAGGGCTGGTCATACTGACCACCACAATGTTTGTATCCCAAGAAGGCAGCTCAATGCTGAACATAGGCAAAGGTGTCCAATACCAGGATGGAGAGAATGATGCTGGTAGCTGGCTTTCTGCATAGAAAATTAAGCCTTGGAATTCCCTGGGTCTCACATTTTGTCAGCCAGGCAGGGAAAATTTCTTTAATCTTCAGCGAATGTGGAAGATGGAATGATGGCTGTTCTTCATCTTCTAAATCCACTGAAGCCTTGACCTCATAGGCCTTGCTTGCAGCTAACAGGGCTGGGCACTCATAAATCGGCAGAACTCTGTAGATTTCCTCCATAACTGCTTTAAAACTGTATTCCACATGATCAACAGTAGGATTGGTATTCACTGTTGGGATTGTCCTCATCAGGTATTCTGTCAACATCAGAAAAGAACATCCTGGGGCAGGGATGAGGCTGTGCCATCATCCCTCTGTACTGTTTGATCTCTCTCCAAGTCATAGACCGGGAAGATTTGTGCCGGTGGTTGCATGGGTGACCAGGCAATCGCCTTGGTTTGTCTTGCCAGTATGAAATGCCAGTAATTATGTCGACCGATTGGTTTGGCTATCGGCTGGACAGATGGCCTGGTATTTGACTGAACAGTTAGTTGTGTAACCGCCTGATTGGCCTGTGCAGTGAAATGGATTGGCTAACCAGATTTCCGTATAGCTCCAGTCAGTATACGTACAGCTGACAACTATATGGCACAGTTACCGAAGTGATGGAAACCAAGTCTATGATTGTCGAGTACGGTCAGCTGGACTGGCTGGATGGCAGCCGGAATGGCGTTATACACACTGGAATGGAGGCTACATGGCTCAGCCACATCTGGAAAATACAAAATACCCCATGTGCCAAGACTCAGAGACCCTAGGACCAAGCTCCAGCATGCAAGGAGATAAACAACCACTGGGCAGCCTAGTAAAGGGAGGAAAGTATCCAGTAAGTTTCAATTCAGCATTGGAAAAATAAGTGGGGCAAGAGGGATTGAATTCACCTGAGGCCGGCAACTGTGTCATCGCCTCTTGTATTAGTCATCTCATCTGCGACTCCGACAATGCCTGCTGAGATTGGAAGTCCACAACCACTTGTTCTTTTGCAGCTGACCCAATGTAATGGTCGCTGTAGGCAATGTACACATCATTCTGTAATGGGGAGGTACAGTACAGCTCACGCAATTTTGTGATTCTCCACGCTTTGCGGTGGGGATGGAGAGAGGGAGTGGAAAGGATTAGAGAAAAAAACCTCTACCATATCTCTTTGCATCCTGTCAGAGTTGCCATGGCTTCTCATGGAGAATAGCTCTACACACTATGCATTCTCACAGAATCGCATCCAATGACGTGGTCTCGATAACATGGGAGTGGTTTACTGTTTATGACCCCTGCAAACATGCTCGAAACAGGTTCTGAGAGACAGAGCATTATTAAGATTTCTTTACTTTTAACTGTACTATTTTGTATTAATTATCAAAGAAGCGGGTTTTTTTAATCGCAAAAGGTCACAAAAAGTCATCATAGATACATGTAGGTTCACACGTACATTTTTTGAAGATAAATGCTCATGTGCAAACTAATAATCTAGCACAACAGAAGCCATCAACATGGTTTGTTTTCTTTGCCATTGATGTGTTAATCTGAGATGCGAACTGATAATCCAAAAGCACAATTTTCTTTGCCATTATGTTGACAATAAACAATGTACTTTGGAATAAATGAACAGTTTATTTTATTGCATGAGCATTTTGTTGAATCATGCTGTATAACCCACAAGCTTATTCCACTGTTTGATTCTCGTAAATGAAACAGCAGTGATAGAAAGAAGAATGTGTCAACTAATTAATACAGCTAGTATACAATTTCTGCATTTATCTGTTTACTATCTTCCATTCCGTGCATCAGTCAGATCACCCGGTAAAGATTATTTGTTAACGAGGAGAGAGAGCTCGGAAGAAGACAAGTTGTTTAAAATGAACAATGGTCTTGATACAAATTACTTAAAAACATGTAATTCAACCTTTTGTTATTAAAAATGACACCTACAGCACTCGATCATTCAGCTCCCATTTTGTAGATTAACTACACAGTAAAAAATTCCTTTTACAATTTAACTGTGAAACACATTACAAACAGAAATTATAAGTAACCCATCTATAAAAAATTTCAGAACTTACCTGAACCAGGATAAACATATTACTCCTACATATTTTAACACTGATGATCGGGTAGGCCAAGCCCAGCATTCTCCACTGGGAACCAAATGTAGTAGTTTAAATAACGATTTATTCTTAATCATGTTCCCAACAATAGATAATGTACATGCGAACATATCAAAACAGCTGAACCCTTTCTGTTAGAATGTCAACAACATACAGCTCTAAGACATCCTGTTCTTTTCACTTTACCATTTTGAATTACAATTAAGACATTATTATTTGGCAATTCCAGATACAGTCAAACCTGTCACTAGTGGCTACCCATGGGAAAGGGACAACTGGTTTTTGAAGAAATACCATGGACTGAATATCATTATGGTTATTATGATTATTATTATTATCATTATTATTATTATGTTATCAATATTGTTTTATGTCCACTATACAAAATCATAAATTGCATGTATATGTTGTTCTCTCCCAAATTTATGTTCCACACAAGTATACTGTATCCTGCTCACTTTAATCCATCCAATAAATAAAATCATCACCGACTTAAAATATACACCGATCTTAGTTTGTTCATGCTTTTCAAACAATATCTTAGTCAGTTGCTCATCTTGCAGAGATGAAAAGACAGACGACTTATGTGAAAAGTCTGTGATGAATAGGAAATTAAAAGAAGCCATATATGGCTATTCGTTGCAACCCATGAAGCGAAACTTCACCTGTATTTACAGACAAGTTTTGAATATTGAATGACCCCTGACCCTAATGAAAAGGGATGTAACTTGTATCTCTTCTCAAAGACGAACTTTTTTCATCAAAGATAGCTTTAATTAACAGGCAAATAGATGAAGATAATCAAACTATACTTGTTACACTGGCACAAAAGGTGACTCCATTTCTGCTGCTGTAACACAATTACTTTTACCACCATCCATCTAACAAATTGCTTCAACCTTCTACCCTAATGATAAAAACTGCCTCGCTTTTGAATTTGACATATTGACACCTTCAAGTTACACTATCAATGTGACTGGAGAACAGTGAGTACAGTGAGATAAGAAATGAAGCAAAAGACTGAGTGGTCACTGTAGATACGCACCAGTGACCGCTTAAGGCAGGCAGAAACCACTGTTTGGTTAAGAAACACCTGGTCGCTGACTGCAGGTAACTGTTACATACAGGATATTAATATTGGAAATTTTCTGGGGGGAAATTAGAATGGCCATTGTGAACAGATGATCGCAGAGTAAAGATGACCGTTAGGACAGGTTTGACTGTACTATGATTAAATGAATACGCAAATATTTATCAGTTTTACGGATCCCAAGGGCAGTGGACACTGTGTCTCTCACCCTCAAGATTTGGGGGACACGCAACATTTTAAAGGTACAAACGTAAATTGCAGTACATAATGTACTAGAAGTGCTAAAAACACAAGATAATCTTATTTGCTTCAAAGTTTTGTGACCTTAAGTTTGTCATATTTATCTTGGACACTTACATAATTGCAATTAATGTTTCATCATGTGATAAAGTAACTCATGAAAACATTCACATGTTTGAATTTATGGTTTAAATGAAATGAGCTGCACCAAATAATTTTCCTTTCATGATCTTGCTCTCATTTAACTTTAGTGTTCACTCATTCTGTACTAGCACTTATTATAATAAATATCCATGTTTTCTTAATTACTTTTCTTTTCAAATTACTAAATAATTAATGAAATGAAAAATTGTGTATTTGCATAAAATTAGTCTCTTTTATTGTTAATTCTGCTCGAGAATAAATTAAATCTTCCTTGTCGTATGTGTGACTTTAATCTAGAAAATACATTACACTACCGGTGGTCAAAGACTTTAGCAACTTGGCCGCCTACCACAAACTTGTAATGTTTTCTTTGCCAGATTCATTGTTCTGAAATGGATATTCACTGCCATTTTACATTTTGTATCACCTTTACCAACTTTGGCCATTGCTAACACCAGTATAGATGTGGTTGGACATCCACTAAAGAAAAGTTGCATGCATATTTTTCAATTTTTTTCCTGACACAGGGTCAAGATTGGGGGGACATAGGACAAAAAAGTGCGAGCCCGCACTCTGGGTGCGACATTGATTTATGGCAATGCAAACCTTCCTAAAATCACGAAAATGTTTTTTCAAATTAATACATGGGCCACAACCACACCTATGTATTGTCTCTTTACTCCATTATATGATCTCTGCAATAATTACATATACTCAAATTAATCATGTATATATTTATATTTGGTTATGATCTATCTACTTTATGTCAGTAGGGAAGTATTGATATTTTCTTGGCAATTTTCATTAGTAAAGTATCTCTCACAGCCCCCCATCATAAAATATGAAATCCAAGTCATACTGCATAAGTCTTCATAATCAGAAGCACTTATCTAAACATTATTTAGGTATTCCCTGATTGCCTATCTTTCATCAATTAGCAGCCCCATGATTCACACCAAGTCAAAAAGATGTTCCTGTTGTGAAATTTTTTTGTGATTCTGCTTATGTTTTGAAGAATTTGTCACCAATGTGAGTTTCAAAACAAACACTAAAATGTTTATTAGCATTAACAAAATTTTACTTTTACGATGCTTGACACCACGTCAACATTTTTAAGCAATCTTCAGAGTTAAAACAAAAATCGACTGATAATAAATCTACACAAACTGAAATCTGGAAAAGTTTGTTAAGTGGCAAGAAAAGTAATACTGTACTAGACATTATCACGTCACAGCCAAAAAAGAAAGAAATTTTCACGCCAGTGGGCGCAAACTCACGAGTTGCTCCTAAATCAAATATGTGTGTGTGTACGTGTGTATCTAAGTCACACACTTTATGAAGTTGACCGCAGTAACTGTACCTGTAAAGCAATAAGGCCATGTACCGAAACAAGTCAAATACTATTCAAAGAAATTAGTCTACAATTTTTTTTGTCTCAATAACCACATGCTCCAACAGTCACAAACTGGAAAGCAAATTTTTAAGTAAATAATGTTTATCCAAGAATACTTACCCGATCACAATAATGTTAGGGGATATAAGCTTGCCACCTCCCGAATCAAGCCCTATTAAAAGACGAAAATGTGTCTTTTGTGTCTATATCATATAGACAAAGGGCAATAACTCTTTCCTATTATCTCCCCTTGCCACCACCAGGTGTCGCTAGTTTAAGCTGAGCAATATACCAATGAGGATGTTCGCATGGCGGGGTGGCTGGGGTGGGTGGGTGGTTAAGTAATGTGATCGGGTAAGTATTCTCGGAGAAAAATAATTTACTTAAAAATTTGCTTCCTCTTTCAAATATGTTCCCCGATCACATTAACGTTAGGAAAATAGATAATAGGAGGAGGGAATGCTGAGCATCCTACCTATACCTTGGGTATCCTTATAGGGAATAAAAGGCTGGATTCGCTATGCAAACGATAACCCACTCTCTTAATTTGAAAGCAACATAGCCTAGGGTCACGTGGTCTGTGACCCTTATATCCAGTTAAGAAGATGATTATTGAATTCTTCTTACCGACAAAATTTCACTGGCGAATACAGCGAAGCTAAGAGGTTGTGTTGGCTTTGGCTGGGTCTGGTGGTCATTTGGGCCGCTGACACAGGACCCACCACATTCAGAGTTTGTCTCTGTGAAATGAAATCTCCGAGATAAAAACTCTTGAAGGCTGACTCAGCATGCCAGCCAACAGCTTCTATTATGGCTCGGATCGAAATGTTACATTTGAAAGCAAGGCTCGCAAAGATCACTCCAACTTAATGAGCCTAAATGTTCATAAGGCGACACTGATCTTTTGCGGCTTCAGAGTACGCCGAGCATATTACTCACTTCAGCCACGAAGATGGGGCTTGAGGGGTAATATCCTGCTTCCTGGCCTTCAACGGGAGAAAGAGACATTTGTGTGTGCCAGAACTTGCCTCTGTGCACTTCAAGTAGTGCCTGAGGGCGCGCACTCCCTCAGATCTTATAGTGCTGACTCATATCTCTCCCCTTTCATGGTGGCTCAATCTGCCTGTTACCACATGGGTTGTAATGGGCTCTGAGAGGGTGCTGCTCCTCTTTCACGGGTGAGGGGCTTGTAGAGGGTTTTTCCTCCCTTGGAAGGGGATCTGGAATTGACCCTAACAAACTCTGACTGGGTTGGAACAACCATCAGGGGTACACAGGCCTTATACATCTCCAGAGAGACTGATCCCATACACTGTTGGGATCAAGGAATGCCCATCAGAGCAAATGAGCTAATCAGAGAAGAAACCCGAGTGTTGAGATGAGGTATATCTACTCTCTGTGAGGTCCCACACCCCATCAGAGCAAAAGCTGCATAACATACACCCATCTGTCCATCTGAAATTGACACAAGAAAGGCTGGTGGGGTGGGTATCCCATGAGGCCTTCTTATGCCCACATTTCCCTCAACTTTGTTTTGACATATTAGCTGAAAAGAAAAATGTCTGAAATCAAGAACAAAATTTATGAATATAAATGACAATGACTGCTTGACAACTCAAGGTCAATGCAAAGGAAGTGAAAACTGCAAAAGTAAAATATATCTATGAGACAGTGCAAATTCCAACTCGCTCTAATGATAATGGTGTGCTACCTGCACAAATTAACATCCGTAATACTTAACTCGAGTACTCGAGACAATTAATATTGAGAAACCAGCAATTGTCATATAATAATGATGAATAAAATGAGTGGAGTTGCGATCTTGAGTCACTGAAATAGAAAGGAATGGTGTGCGACTGCACAAAAAACACAACTGGAACATATCTTGGTGTGTGACCCCCCTCTGCGGGTCTAAAACATAAAGCATTAAACAATGAATCATCAAACCAGACGTACACTAAAAAGAAAAGACTGAAATGGAGGCCACAATCAATTCAGGCAAGGGTGACAATACCTACCCAAGAGTCTGGAATAATTAACAATAATAACAATAACAATCACAATAACGACCCAATGAGCGTGGAAGGGGTGATGTTTAAAAGGGCGCTGTTGAATTTGTAACTACAAGTGCCTATAAACTCTCTCTCTAGAGAGAGAGAGAGAGAGCTAATAAAACCAATGAATATGCAATAGACTGAAGATATACCATACTAAAGCCTGATATGCATTCTAGATGAGAACAAAGGCAAAATTCTGCAGAGCATTTTTGAATTCACTTCGTGCAAATGGCGCTGTCCAGAAATGGATGATGACTACAACACATGCAACTCTAGGATGGTTCATCCAGGAGGATGAATTTTTATTATACAGACGAGGGCTATTCCATCCCAGAAATGGTAAACTACACAACAGCAACAGATAATGTATTTCCAATATTATTACAGTTCTGATCTAGAAACACATTGCAGATATGAATGGAATGAGAGAAAAGTTCTGGCAAGCAAGATTTACCAACTTTTGATAGAGATAATTCAAGACTGAAATTCTGGGGCCACCAACAGAAATTGGAGCTGCCAGGTTTCCCTGATTAACATAGCAGAATCTCCCCCCCCCCTCGAGTCAAAAAGTGTAAATGTTAATGAATTCTCCACGGTCAAAAAACTGTCTAAGCACAAAACTGCACCTAGACTGAAAACTAATAAATATATGTACAGCCCGCAACATTCTGAGGATATAAAGAGAAAACACTATTAATGACACAATACTGTCAAGTTTATCATTCAACATTCATTCTAAGTGAAGTAACTCTGTCAAACTTCTTTTTATACTTTAAGTTCGCATTCAAAATTTTCTGCTCATGCCTATAGGGATTCAACTATATTTATCATAAAGTCATCACAATCAGCCATTGTACTATGTTAGATAAAATTCAGTGTGAAAATCAATCAAAATCAATTAGAATTCTGTGTTTTTAAAACATAAATCCCCACACTTCGACCTACATCCTAAAGTTTGAGACTACATGGTACGTACATGTCACAGAACAGAGAAGTCAGCTTGGGACTAATCGGGAGATTTGCAAAATTTGGTCGGGAGTTTTGACTTCAAAAGAGGGAGAATTTTCAATCTCAATGATGAATTTTTCATTGCAGCATATGTCCTCGACTTTCTTATCCCAAATGAGGACCCAAAGCTTGAGTCACTAAGTGAGTAGCTTTTGTCCATTTGAAAGACAACTTTCCCAGTTGGGGAACATTATTTTGACTAGATCTGAAAAATGATCTTCTACCGTAAAGAGCAGATTATGTTCAACTATAAAGTTGGCGAACAGTGTCTTGGCACGTATATTTTTATGCACACTTGATGCAGATTCCACAAAGATGGATTTCAGTGATGGCGTATTTGTTGTCACCTTTAATATGCTTAAATATGCTGCACAATGCGTAATGTCATTCTTACCACCGTAGCAGATTTTTTAATCATCATTAAGGGAAGGGCAGAATGCATATTCATGTCCTCTGAACTTGATTCCAACCATTGAAATTCCTGTTTCCATCCATCGTTGAATTTCATGAGATGTTTCAGTTGCTTAGATTTTGTCATTTTAGCATTAGGAGATATCACACGTTTAGACATCTCGACAAACTTTAAACACCTAAGCCAAACTGACCTTGTTTTATGCTGATTTATCTCTTTAGTAATCCAACCATAATCAATTATTCTCTTTAATCCTTTCAGAATTACTTCTGATCATACATAGTATAATCCATGTCTACAAACTTCAAACACTGAAGCCAGCTAACCCTGCCAAAAGAATCAAAGGGGTGTTAATTGTTAAATGCTGCTTCAAATTAGCAACTAAATCGTCTTGCTCTGCTTGAGCCAGTTCAGTCCTGTGATCACAGGCAGTGTTACCATAAATATACTACACTGAGAACAAGGTGTGAAAATAATGGATTTTTTTTTTCTTAAATAATAACAGGAGACACCCTTCATCCCAGAGGAAAACCCTCCTGTCTGGGAGGTTCACATCTATGAGGGTAAGAACTGCTCCAAGGGCAAATGTGAGCCGAGTATGTACATTTGTTTTTTTCAAGCCAAATAAGTATTTATGTCGTTATATGATGGGGATCTCAATAGTTTTCAAGCTATGACCCAGGGACATAGTCCCCTGACAGATAAGGATGGTCCTTGGACCAATGTCAGTTGCAAGTATAAATCTGTCTTTTCATACCCACTAAGTGTATATATGGTTATAGTGTAGTGAATTTCAATAGTTAAGTCCCTCAGGGTAGGAATGGACCCCAAAGTCAATGCCAATTGTATGTATAAATTTGTCTTTACATACTCAGCGTATTTATGGTTATATAGTAGGGATCTCAATAGTTTAAAGTTATGATCCATGGGCTAAGTCCCTTGGGTAGGGATGGATCCCAGGATCAATATCTGTTGCATGTATACATTTGTCTTTTTTTCCAGTAAGTATATGGTTACAGAGTAGGAATCTCAATGGTTTCTAATCTATGATATGAACCCAGAGACTAAGTCACTGGTGGGCATGGAAAGATCCTGAGGACAGACGCAGAAATCCCATACTGATATGTGTTGATGCCTGGGTCACTGACCACACATACCAGCTCTTATTGTTACGACTCTATGGTCTAAGAAAAATGTAACAGAAAGAAAGTGAAACCAACAAATCAAGTAAAAATCAACAAGCAATTTATTACTAGATAATTAAAATGAAAAATCAAAAAGTCACTTACAGTAATGTGTTTTGAAATCCTAATAATACAATAAGAATGATTGTTCTAATCACAAGTCCTAAATATAGAATGTTCCGAATTCACGGCTGTGTCCTTGAATGTTATGATGTGCCAATGGTCTCCACAGTCCTGATGTACTAGTAATCTTTGATGTGCTGATGTCAAAATGAAGTATTCCAAAATATCTGAATAAGTTCACTTAAATTCCAAAATCATCAATTAAAAATCCAAAATCCAAAAGTTTATGAGCACTGTTATAATCCAATGAATATTTAAAATAATTCCTCTCTTAGAATTTGGAATGAATTTTCACAACTGTAATAGCTCTTTACAAGACTGATGGTAATGTCAAAACTGAAAAAATGTCCACCACACATGGTATATATAAAGATTGGTCACATGACAGAATGTTCTAGAATGTGTGTCATCTTAATGGAATTCTACTTGTAAACAAAAATCAACCTTGACCTTCAAATTGAGAAAACATATTGATCAAAACAACCTAATTCAAGGACACTAGTTTAACATGTTTTTCCTGATAAACATTAAGATTTAAGCAAATATTAAAGTGAAGAAACATTTATAATTTCCTAAAATATTTATAATATTATATAAACATCATACATAACACCTCCCCTCATAAAGAAAAAGAAAGATTTATGTAATAAAGCTTTCTTTTGAATATACATCTAATACTATAATAGCCAAAATTACATAAGAACATGTTTTATGATACTGGACTTAATTACATCAAGCAATATTACATTTCTAGGCACGTGAGAGTGCATCTGCAATCACATTGTCTTTTCCCCTGATGTGTTTGATGTCAATGTTATATTCCTGCAATATCAAACTCCATCTCAACAATCTCCGATTTTTATCTTTCATTTTGTTGATGAAAGTAAGGGGATTGTGATCACTGTACACAATAATTGGAGAAAGAGCTGAGGTAACATCCACTTCAAAATGCTGTAAAGCCAATATCAAAGCCAAACATTCCTTCTCAATTGTGGAATAATTTTTCTGGTGCTTGTTTAGTTTTTTAGAAAAATAACACACAGGGTGATCCACACCACTTTTGTCTTCCTGAATCAATACTCCACCAACCCCTACATCACTTGCATCAACAGATAATTTAAATGATTGGCTAAAATTTGGTGCAGAAAGAACTGGTGCATTCTTAAGCATGGCCTTTAACTTGTCAAAAGATTCCTGACACTTGTCAGACCAATGAAATTTGGTTTTCTTACTCAATAAACTTGTCAAAGGTTCATCAATTTTGGAAAAATTGTAACAAAATTTCCGATAATATCCAGCCATACCTAGAAATCGCATCAGTTGCTTTTTACAAATTGGAACTTGAAATTCAGAGATAGCTTTGACCTCAGCTTCTATAGGTTTAACTTGACCTTGTCCCACAATATGTCCTAAAATTGTGACACAAGCATGGCAAAACTCACTTTTGCTCAAATTAATTGTCAGATTCGCATCGCTGAGTCGATCAAAGAATTTTCGAATGGTTTCCAAATGATCTTCCCAGGTGTTGTTGTAGATAATGACGTCATCGATATAAGCGTCACAATTATCAAGACCAAATGTTATCATGTTCATCAGACGTTGAAACGTTGCAGGCGAATTTTTCATTCCAAACGGCATGACTTTATATTGATAAAGTCCATCTGGAGTTACAAATGTTGAAATTTCTTTTGCCCTTTCCGTCAGTGGAATTTGCCAGAATCCTTTTAAAAGGTCAAACTTGGTGACATATTCCGCATTTCCAATTTTATCAATGCAATCGTCCATTCTTGGGATTGGAAATGAATCAGTTTTGGTGACACTGTTGACTTTTCTATAGTCAGTACACATACGGAATGTATTATCTGGCTTGGGAACAAGAATACATGGTGAACTCCAGTTACTTTTACTTGGTTCTATGAAATCATTCTCCAGTAGATACTGAATTTCTTTCTTCAGATAGTTCTGTTTGAGAGGATTCATCCTATAAGGATGCTGTTTCACAGGCGCAGAATCTACAATGTCAACGTCATGATAAATTTTACTTGTTCGTGTTGGAACATCAGGAAACAAGTGCTCATAGTCATGTAATAGCTGTTTTAGTTCATTTCTTTCCTGTTGTTGTAGATGTGAAAGTTTCTGGTCTAGGTTGTTCAATATTTCTGAATTCCGAAGATTGGTTATACCAGAGTCACTATAGTCTGATCGTACTCCATCGTTGATATCTTCACTGTGTGGGACAGGTACAACTAAATTAACAGAATAATTAGCTGAGCTATCTCTGTCAAAATATTCCTTTAACATATTTATATGACAAAGTTGTTTCTGTTTCCGTCTCCCAGGAGTGTTAATGATATAATTTAAGTCATTTACTTTCTTTTCAACGGTATAAGGACCAAAAAATTTAGCCTGAAGAGGATTCTGAGGTATGGGAAAGAGAGCCAGAACTTTGTCACCAGGTTTAAAACTCCTTTCCTGTAAATTTCTGTCATACCTTAATTTCATTTTTGACTGGGTAGTGTGAAGATTAGTTCTTGCTACTTCACAGGCCTTTGACAACTTGTATTTGAAATCAGAGACATAAACAAGAAGATTAATCTTTGAATCTTCATTTGAAAGAAGTTTCTCTTTCAATAATTTGAATGGTCCACGGACAGTATGACCAAAAACTAGTTCAAAGGGACTAAAACCCAACGACTCTTGAACTGATTCCCTAACAGCAAACAACAACAAATGAACACCCTCATCCCAATCCTTTTCTGTATCAAAGCAATAGGATCGAATCATATTCTTCAAAGTTTGATGAAATCTTTCCAAAGCACCTTGACTTTCAGGGTGATAGGCAGAAGATTTAAACTGTTGGATGCCTAATTCATGCATAACTTGTTGGAAAATTCCAGACATAAAATTTAACCCTTGATCTGACTGGACAGATTTGGGAAGGCCAACAAGTGTAAAAAACTTCACCAAAGCTTTCACAATAGTTTTAGTTTTTATATTTCTCAGAGGAATTGCTTCTGGAAATCTTGTAGATGTACACATGTTGGTCAACAAGTATTGGTTGCCTGACTTGGTTTTAGGTAAAGGACCAACACAGTCTACTATTATTCTACTAAATGGTTCATCAAATGCAGGAATAGGTTGCAGATGAGCCTTAGGTATCTTCTGATTGGGTTTTCCTACCATTTGACAAGTGTGACAAGATCTGCAGTATTTAGAAACATCACTTTTGAGTTTCGGCCAATAAAAATGATTCAAGATCTTGTGATAAGTCTTACGGACTCCTAAATGACCAGCCAAAGGAGTTTCATGGGCTAAATTAAGAATTTCCTGTCGATATGACTTAGGAACAACAATTTGATAGCTCACTGACCACTCGTCACCAGCAGGTACATCAGGTGGTCTCCATTTCCTCATAAGGATCCCATTTTTCACGAAGTAACACACTGGAACTTGTGTGGCTTCAGTTTCACTAATAGCCCTCTGAAACAAACAAGATATCTCGGGATCTTGCTCCTGTTCAACGACAAGGGATTGTCGTCTGTCATCCTGATTAGAACAAAGAGAATGAGTTGTCAAAAGAGGATCACTGTGATCAATACCATTTAATTGATCAATACCTGAGGAAAAAGTGACCTCATCAAAAGACTGACCAATACATGTGTCAGCTAAAGGAATAATATCCTGGTCAACATCACTCTCAAGAGCTCTTTTTGCCATAGCTCTAGTAACTGCACAAGCAAGGTACAAATCAGGGATTTCAGTTTTGACAGGATCAACTTTCTGATCCAAACAAGGCTTGTCAGTTACAAGTGGATTAACCACAACCTTATCTCCAGCTAGGTCATTGCCTAGTAATAAATGAACACCCTCTATGGGTAAAGAAGTCACTGCCCCAACAGTCACAGGTCCAGAAACTAAGTCTGATGCCAAATTTACACAATGGAGAGGAACATTTACAAAGCCGCACTCAACTCCCTGAACAAGAACACTTTCACTTGAAGAAGACTCCTCAGACAAAGGCAAAGTACCTGATAATAAAAGACTCTGAGAAGCTCCAGTGTCCCTTAATATTTTAATTGGGATAGGCTTGGCAGAATCACCAATAAGTGATATAGAACCTTCTGACATGAATGGTTCATAAGCCTCCAAAATAGAATCAGACTGGGATTTGTTTGACCCAACAAATGTATTGCTTTCAATACAAGACCGTGACCTTGACCTCATAGAAATAAGAGCATTTGGAAAAGCTCTGTCTTTACTCTGTTGCTTATTTTTCAACTTGAAGCAATCAGAAATAACGTGCCCTTTCTTTTTACAATAAGTGCACGTAGGAAGAGATAAGGATTTCTGATCAGTCTTATCAGATGTTTGATTCCTAACAGTTGTGCTGTTGTGAAATTTGGAAGTACTCAAATGAGATTGAAATGGTTTTTTACCAGAAAACTGCTGAGAGGACGACTTATTGCCAAATGAAATTTTGTGAGTCAAGGAATAATCATCAGCCATACGAGCAGCATTTTCCAAAGGTTCCACATTCTGCTCGTCAAGATAGGTTTTAACATCACTATGGATGCACCTCTTGAACTCTTCAATTAATACGAGCTGTCTGAGGTTATCATAAGCTTGATCAACTTTCTTGGCTGAGCACCACCTATCAAATAGTTGTTCTTTATCCCTTGCAAATTCGACATGAGTTTGTCCAGTTTCTTTTCTACAATTCCTAAACCTTTGTCGATATGCCTCTGGTACCAACTCATAAGCTTTCAAGATGTACTCCTTAACCACATCATAATCAGTGCTTTGTTGTACTGACAGTGAAATGTAGACTTCACGAGCTTTGCCAATAAGTACACTTTGTAATAACAAAGTCCAATGCTCTCTGGGCCATTTCAAGTTTTCAGCTATTTTCTCGAAATGAAGAAAGTATTTATCTACTTCTTTTTCCTGAAAAGGGGGTACTAACCTAATATATCTAGTAACATCAAAACCTGGACTTGTGTTTAAAGGAGTGGAGTGTGCTCTGTTTGCCAGTTCTAATTCTCTTAACTTAAATTGCATTTCCCTTTCTTCTCTTTGCATCTGCATCTGCATTTGTATTTGTCTATCTTCTTTCTCTCTCTCTCCATCTGCATTTGCCTCTCTTCTTTCTCTCTCTCCATCTGCATTTGCCTCTCTTCTTTCTCTCTCTCCATCTGTATCTGCCTCTCTTCTTTCTCTCTCTCCATCTGTATCTGCCTCTCTTCTTTCTCTCTCTCCATCTGTATCTGCCTCTCTTCTTTCTCTCTCTCCATCTGCCTCTCTTCTTTTTCTCTCTCCATCTGCCTCTCTTCTTTTTCTCTCTCTCTCTGAATCTGAAGCTTTGCCAATTCTAAATCCATCTGGTTCTTTAACTCTAATTCCCTTAATTTCCTGTCAGAACCAGATACAGGCTTTCTCTTCAAACTTAAAGCACTATTTTCAAAAATTCCCTTTCCTACTAAATACTGAATCAAAATAATCTTTATCTCCTGTTTTGTCAATGATACTTTTGCCTCAGATAGACTATTTTCTGGCAAGCTCGAGCAACTCATCCTTTCTCATGCACTCTAACCCCTCCTGGGTAGGTTTTGAAATGAAATTCTGAACATTAGATGCCATTGTAAATGCTTGTTGGTTTCACACAAAACAAATTTCTCTATTAAAAATCTTTGCCAAAGACAAAAAAAATTCAGAGACAAAATCAATATGAATTTCAAAGATAAATTTAATATCTCTAATATGCTTTAAAGAAATTCAATCCCGGAACGACGAGCCCCCAATTTCTGTTACGACTCTATGGTCTAAGAAAAATGTAACAGAAAGAAAGTGAAACCAACAAATCAAGTAAAAATCAACAAGCAATTTATTACTAGATAATTAAAATGAAAAATCAAAAAGTCACTTACAGTAATGTGTTTTGAAATCCTAATAATACAATAAGAATGATTGTTCTAATCACAAGTCCTAAATATAGAATGTTCCGAATTCACGGCTGTGTCCTTGAATGTTATGATGTGCCAATGGTCTCCACAGTCCTGATGTACTAGTAATCTTTGATGTGCTGATGTCAAAATGAAATATTCCAAAATATCTGAATAAGTTCACTTAAATTCCAAAATCATCAATTAAAAATCCAAAATCCAAAAGTTTATGAGCACTGTTATAATCCAATGAATATTTAAAATAATTCCTCTCTTAGAATTTGGAATGAATTTTCACAACTGTAATAGCTCTTTACAAGACTGATGGTAATGTCAAAACTGAAAAAATGTCCACCACACATGGTATATATAAAGATTGGTCACATGACAGAATGTTCTAGAATGTGTGTCATCTTAATGGAATTCTACTTGTAAACAAAAATCAACCTTGACCTTCAAATTGAGAAAACATATTGATCAAAACAACCTAATTCAAGGACACTAGTTTAACATGTTTTTCCTGATAAACATTAAGATTTAAGCAAATATTAAAGTGAAGAAACATTTATAATTTCCTAAAATATTTATAATATTATATAAACATCATACATAACACCTCCCCTCATAAAGAAAAAGAAAGATTTATGTAATAAAGCTTTCTTTTGAATATACATCTAATACTATAATAGCCAAAATTACATAAGAACATGTTTTATGATACTGGACTTAATTACATCAAGCAATATTACATTTCTAGGCACGTGAGAGTGCATCTGCAATCACATTGTCTTTTCCCCTGATGTGTTTGATGTCAATGTTATATTCCTGCAATATCAAACTCCATCTCAACAATCTCCGATTTTTATCTTTCATTTTGTTGATGAAAGTAAGGGGATTGTGATCACTGTACACAATAATTGGAGAAAGAGCTGAGGTAACATCCACTTCAAAATGCTGTAAAGCCAATATCAAAGCCAAACATTCCTTCTCAATTGTGGAATAATTTTTCTGGTGCTTGTTTAGTTTTTTAGAAAAATAACACACAGGGTGATCCACACCACTTTTGTCTTCCTGAATCAATACTCCACCAACCCCTACATCACTTGCATCAACAGATAATTTAAATGATT